>JASDQU010435967.1:28251-45772 GCA_032191745.1 Picea mariana
ATCAAGACACTAGTTCCTGTAGTGACCATATTTTCAATAGCTGAAGCATTGTATTTTTGACATATCCTTTTCTTATTTGGTTTCTTTCTTGAGCCAAACTTCTTCTTATTCCTGAATTTCTTGAACTTTGTTGTGTAGGCGTGATCATCGTCTTTCTTTTGGGATTTGTATTTTGTGCTAATCCTTGATTCTTATTATGCACAACCAGTCCAAATTTCTTCAAATGTGGGATACTCCATTCTTGTGTTCATTCTTGCAGAAAATGCATCCCATGTCTTGAGAAGGCCATTAAGTACTATTTTTACTAGTTCCTTTTTTGAAATGATTTCCTCAATAGTTTGTAGTTGATCTCTTAACTAAGAGATTATTACAAGGTATGATGTTATGCTGTCATCATCATTCATTTTCATGTCACGGAGCTCATTCTTTAGATTCATCACTTGTCCAATATTTCTGACTGAGAAGAGGTTAGTTAGGTCATCGTACATCTTCTTAGATGAGTCAAGATGATAAATGTAGGGTATCAAATGGTCGTTTATAGAGTCCACTATGATGCTCATAGAATTGATGTTATTGTCCTTGAACTTCTCCATAAAAATAACGTTCTAAGGTTTCTTCTCTTTTCCCGCTTGAAACTGTGGTTCCATGATCTTTCCTTTCATGATATCCAACACTTTATTCTCGTCAAGGATGAGGTCAATCCTTGTCTTCCATGCTCTGAAGGTAGAATCCCATTCTAACTTGTTTTTTGACTTGATAGATTAAGGCATGACTACTTTGACTTGGTCCACCTTTGAATTTGACCAAAAAGCTCAAACTTGATGCCTTGGCTTGCTGAGAGTATCAAGAGGTGTGCTAGGCTAGGGCGCACTAGGTTATCCAGGAATTAGGTCAAGTGCTTCACTTAAGGTGCCTCAACACAAGGCTTAGGGTTTCGTTTCTGCAACAACACTTTGACTGCAACTGAGCAAATCCTCCCAATACACCTTCCAGTGGTTAGAATGTCCAAAGATAGTGTGGGCCCATAACCTGTTAGAATAATAGGTGTGATCATTTCATCGTAGACAATATAGCACTATTATCACCCAACCATAAGAACAAAGGCCACTCCCGAGCACCTTAACCTTGAAAGACAAAATAATTCTGGAAGCAAACCCTAGAACCAATAGCCAACCAAGGTAGTGTACCTCTCTTCAAAGCTAGCGTACCAAGAAGAAAGTCCAAACCATAACCAAAGACCAAGTCACCACTGCAACAACTGCAATTCTCCTCCAGTCATGCACACCACTTGTCCTTATGCAGTTGTGAGAGTGTGTGACAAATGAGCTCTAGCGTCCTCTTATTTATAGTCCTCCAAGTGACCTAACTCGACCGACTTCTACTTCAGGAGGATAATAATTTAATATAAATTATTATCTTGAGCCAACTTGTCTTCTAAGGTTATTTCCTAACCTTCTAGGGTTTCTCTTGCTTTCCAGAATATTCTAGACTCGTCAAAGGTTACACATAGAGGTTAATACCTCCCAAAACTACCATAATATCAACAACAATGACATTGAATTGGCAGGTCGCGAGGTTGGATTCTATCAAGGGAATGAATATAAATATAGAGTGGATGAGGTGCAAAAGCTAACTTTGAAAAAATCATGGAGGACATGGTGTACACACACACACACACACATATAGAGAGAGAGATGCTTAAAACAATGTGGACCTATACATCTAACATGTAGTGTACATGTGACATGCCTTGGTGGATGATGTGGATGTGTCAAGTGGTGTCTCATGGACTTTGGGTGCAAAGGCTGCAACCGTGAGGTAGGGTTCTGGGGCTAAGATGGAAGGTGGAATTGAAAAAAGTGGTTAGCGGTTTGTGGAGGCTTAGGAGGTAGTTTTCCAAACATGATTTTGGGCTCCGCAATTATTGTCGGGGTGACATATATCCCCGTTAAGTGGTTGCAGAGGAAAATGACCGATTTAATAACCGACAAGTTTAACCTACAAAATTGATCTACATTGTAGATATTGATCATACACAGGGAAACATTTGTGCCAAAAATGGATGGTCATAGATGGGACCTACCCCATCATCTCAATCAATGAATTCATGCCAAGTGGCAAACAAAGACAAAAAAGTATCAATGGTCCATAATAAAATATTTAATAATAATAATGAAGTTATAAATTAAGTGAGAGAAAGGTAAATGGGGCCACATATATCTGACATGGTAGGTAAGGATGTAATGAAGATGAAATGGTAGATGTAGGCATTGGCATGCAGGACCCATTACCACATCAATAGTCACATGTTGTGCCACACTAACAATATAAATATGGGTTAAAAAAAGTATGAAGCCAAAATCATATTTTGACCATAACGAGAGAAGGGAAGCTCATAATTAGGTGAAATTTCAGTAGTAGGTCTGTGGTGATGAGGACCATAAAAGTGTCGGTGAGGATCATTGGTCGATTCAACTCCAAAATTTCAAAAAGTGTTAATCAGTTGTTTTCAAAGTACATGGTGGTACTCATTGCTAGTAGCTCTGTTGATGGAAAATTTGGACTATAAAGAATAGGTGTAGGTATGAAGAAACCCAATGGACCATTTGGCCAAATTCCAAAGGGTTTGGAATGGAGATGCAAAAATAATCCAAAATCCACTATTCTATAAGACTTTTTGGTGATTTTTGAAATCTTTAGTGGAGGAATAGGGACTCAAGATCACTAATTTGGAAAAATTCTCCTAGTCAACATTTGATGTCCTCAACAATCCAAACAACTTTTTCTAACTGAAGTTTTGCTAATTTTTCTATGTTTGTAAGTAACATTTTTGGCCAAGAATTATAAGTCTAGAGAAAGTGCAAAAATGGCAAAGTTGATAATTCTAGATTTAGCAAAGTTGCCAACTTAACGTGAACTCTTGAGAGTTCCCAGTTTTTATAGGTTGCATTTGGTCACTATTTTTTCCCCCCGAATCAAAATTTGGCGTTACCAGTAGCACCCTTTTTTAGGGGGTGGTTAAAATTCTATTTTTTTGAAATTACAGTCTTGACAATTGATACCATTGTAGACAAAAACCTTAAAATTGACCATCAAATTGAAAAGTGATGCTACCAGTAGCACTAGTTTTTATTTGGAGTTAAAATCATTACTTAATTGAAGTTATAGCCTTCACCACTGGCACCAGGCATGGAATTTGACTTTCCACATAACACTTTTTTGGTTGTTAAATGTATTTGATGATTAACAAAAAATTGAAATGTAAAAAATGACAGGAATGAAAATAATTCAACCATCAATTTGATATTTAAATTTTTAGATCACATGTCAAAATTAGTTGTACACTATATTGTACTAGTTTCCCCATAATTTTATTAATCTTTTCTTTGGTTTTCTGCTTAATCATATTAACATAGTAGGATATCAATGTACTATGGTTGATCCTTAATCTGGAACCTACAAATTACAAGCTTGTTTTGTGTTTAATGCATTGTAGGTATGAGCTATGTTGCATGCCATTTATAGAGTTAATACATTGAATTAACCTTGTGCAATGCCTTCATCCTTCATCCATGATCGTCTCTTAACATTGTCACATATGAAATAAATTAACATGGCCACAAATGAAAAAAAATAGCAAAGGACATTTTATGAATTCATGTAAAACGTAAAATAAAAGGCACTAAAAACTGATAAACGTCATTAAAAAATGACAGGTAGGGAGGATTCAAAATTTCATAACTGGTACCATCACACATAAAAAAATTCGAAATCAACTCCTAAATAAATTTTATTTATTGATTGATTTTATTTTATTTTTTAATTTACATTAAAAATAAATAAAATGAAAAAAACCTTTGCAAACAAGTTTTATTAGTTTTATTTTTAATGAAAAAAAATCATAACCGGTTTAAAAAAACCACAATTTAAAATAGAAAAAATAAAAAAGCAGAAATATGAAAAACTAAAAAATAAATAATTAAAAATTAAAAAATAAAAAATAAAAATTTATTAAATAACATTAACACAAATGGTAAAAATGGTGAGTATTGGGCCCATGATGGTTGCCTCTGTGGATACTAGGCCTGAATATATGTTGTTCTTCACAATAGAAGATATATTCTAAGAAATAAGAAGTTAAATTGAAATTGAAAGAACACTTATAAGAGCATTACTACAACAATGCTTAGGCATAAATTTCCATAGATAGAAAAATTCCTATATTTTGTGCAAAGAAAACGACATGTGCTATGGACAAGACCCACCTTATTCCTTAAAGAAAAATACTCCACAGATAAGGAGGTGTTGCAAACTAGTCACCTCCAAATAAAAACAACTTGGTTTTGGGAAAACCAATTATTTTGGGAGTTCGCTAGCACACAATATGATACCCCATTCTTACATGGAAGAATCGTAAGGAAGACATGAATATGATATCCCATTCTTACATGGAAGAAGACATGAACTATTGAAGGCCAATTTCTAGGAATTGATTTAAAAAAAATATCGTGTACTTGGAATATGTCCTACGGAAATTCACCGATTAAAGCACGACGAAAGGAAATTAGGTCAAATTCAAATTCAATGTGGCTTAGGGAAAGAATTCCCATATCGATCAAATAGTTTGAAATAGGTCATTTGCGCTCATAGAAAGGTAATATTGAGAAAAACAAGGGAATATGTGTCATGATCTCCTGAAGTGTGACATATTGTTATAAATCAATTGACTGTAATACAAGGAAAAGAATGCAAAGGAAAAGTGGCAAGATCGAAGCTGATAAGGGAAGAAAGAAAGCCTAGGATTTTAAGCTCATAGACTTTTCTTTTCACACACCAAAAAATGTGGAATGCAAGAGGAGTGTGGATCTCTTGAGCTCTTACATGGTTCCCCTCAGCACAACACCATCCAATTTAGACATCTCATGCTCCGTGAAAGCCTATATGGAATCTCAGACGATAGATGGAATATGTTACCACTTGTGAGCAAGGGGAATTGACTAGAGGGGCATTTCTACATGTAGGGAAATGAAACACCCAAGGGAATAAATAAAGAGACAAATATAAAGGAATAAAAAGGGAAATGGAGGTGTTTATGCACAAGACATAGAATCATGGAGTTAAAACCTGTTCTGATACCACTGTTAGGCCAAGTATGGGAAAGGAATGCATAACTCCACACTTGAATGCTTTGCATTAATGTGAGACATTCATAATTACAATTTGACGTGACCTTTGGTTTTGTCTTCCAAGAGGTCCAAATGATTCTTCTTATTCACCTATAACTCTTCATATTTCTCTTAAATAATATTTACAACACTATTTACAAAATACCATAACAACAAGGATTAAGTATCCAACAATAATAAAACAAAGAAAGACCAAAAATAAATACTCAAGAAAAACCTAAACAAACATAAACAAGCATAAACAAAGACAAAAGATGGGCAAGACCAAAACATAGGAATGGGAGAAAGAAAGAAAAAAAAGAGAAAAGGACGAGAGAAAACCTATCAATATTACCTAGTTCTTTTATTGCAGATCAATGGGAGTCAATTCTCACCGATTTCAAGACCTCCATCCCTATTGAGGTTGTTGGGGTTTTTAATGATTTCTATAGCTTCTCTGATTCTACACTTGAAGAAGTGATTCTCTTTGTCCAAGATTTTAGTGTCTTCTAGGCACACATGGGGTCTGGTTTCATTGGAATGCTCAGCTAGTGCTAAGGTGTGTGTGTGCCCATTCCTGATATCAACTCCATGGTCTTTGATCCTTATGTGAAATGATCGTCCAGTTTCCATGATATAACATTTTTGACAACAACATTCTACCTTATAGACCCCTTTATGATGATGATGGTCTAAAGTGCCTTTCATTGATCTTATCTTATACATGATGCTTTCCAGGGGCTTAAAAGAGGTTGTGATCTCCTTCTTTCTTAGAACTTTGGCAATCCTATTTGTGAACCCTTTAACGTACAAGGAAGGTGAGCTATCTTACTTGGGTGATTATTTTTGGAACGTGGCTAACCTCCTACCCTATCCATGGATCTTCTTATTGCAGTTCTCATATCCTTATTTATGTAGTATATGCTCTTGAAAACATTGGCAAGGTGATCTTTTTTGTGTTCTAGGTGGTCTTCATCAAAGATTCTAATAGCCCTCATAGCTAGGGTGTCCAAAAATCCAATCTTGTGAGTGGGAGAATGATGAGAGCTTGGATAAAGATAACTCTCTGTATGATTTTTCTTCCTATAGAATTCATGGATGAGGTGTCCATCCTACCACATATGGATCAGTACATCCATAAATGGGATATTGGTATTCTCCTCTAGTTCCGTAGTGAACTTAATGTCCTTTGAGGAGAATTTTCACCAAAAAATGAGTGAGTGACACCTTATAGATGGCATTTTCCTATGTTAATTTCGATATTACATAATTTGGGACTTAAAATCTCATTTTGCAGTGAAGGAATGCACATATAACATCTTCCAATATAACTGCTTCCCTACCTAGTTGACAATTTTATTTATTTTTATACGTAGCGATTATAATTATAAGTGTTGGAAATGTAATCCATTAGGATTACTTACTTGATGGAATATAAATAGTCAAGTAATAAGAAACATTATTAGAAGTCCAATGGACCTCTTGGAAGATGAATCCAAAGGCCACATCATTGTATTAATAGATGTATCATATCAATGAATACCAACTCACACTTATCTTTATTTCTGCGTTCCAACAATGGTATCAAAGCACATGCTAACTCCATTATTTCTCCGGGTGATTTCTCTTCCCCAATGTACAAAAACATCTCCCTCTCTGCTCCTCTACCATCTAGAAATATGATCGATTCCTTTCCATCTTGCATTCCAACCATTACTCACCCAAATGGTATCAAAGTCTTCTTTCATTTGTTCATGCTCTACCTGGTCGAAATTTTATTGATGGTTGGTATCTGAAACCCTAATTTTGTAACCAACCCATCCAACCATGAATTCCTCACGCACACCTCATCAAAAGCCTAGCCACAAATTCCTTAACATGGACTACACTAGTATCACACACCAGTCATCCATTAATACTTCCCTCACCCTACTGCTCTCGTCGACTATAAATACTCTTGGTACGCCACCCATCAACACTTCCCTCGCACTGCTTCTCTCATCGACTATAGTTGGTCTCATCGACACCCTCCAGAGAGGACATACATCAATGTGGAGTTATGTTTTCTGCTAATGCCTAGCCATATTCACCTTCTCTAGTTCAAGAGCATATTCTGAAATGCCAACATTGTCAATGAGTTGGCCATATGGAATATCAATGTTTTGATCTTCATCCTTGTGAGCATTGTGGACATCATAATCATCCTTCAGACATATGTTCTAAATGCAAGATACCTACAAGGGTAAATAACCACTATGGGTGGATCACTTCTTGGTGATGGTCATCAATAGCCAAGAACATATCTCAGTCATACCATACAATCACTCTCGAGTATTGACACATCTTGCAGTGAAAGGATTTGCATCTTCTCACCTTGTCCCTGACAGGGAGGAACAACATCAACGATTGACAGTTAGGCTTCAAGTTTTGAAATTTTATCAATCTAGTAATAACAAGCGAGCGAGATTGGTTTGTGGTTTTCCTTAAACCACCACTTAGTAGAATAATTACACCTTCTAGTAGACAATGGTTTGTGTTTTTTCTTAAACCTCTACTTGGTAAAATACTTTCAACTTCTACTACAGAACAATTTATGGTCATCTTTAAACCAACATTCGAGAGAACTTCCAATTAGCGGAAGACATCAACTTCATCTTCTAGCTAACTTAGGAAATGTTTCGAGAACCATTGAGCCCTACAGCCAAGTTCTAGAGTTTGTGGTCATCCTTAAACCACCAAATTGGTTTGTGGTCTTGTTTAAACCACCATCACCATTTAGTAGAAAGCATCAAATTTTGCTAGCCATTCGGTTTGTGGTCATCCCAAAACCACCATATTCAAAGAGCACATTCAACCATCAACAAGCGTACACTTCCAAATTTCATCTCTCTTCTTGGACTCATATACACCCGTTTGGATTAAGGGGGGTGGGGGGGTGTTGGAAATGTAATCCATTAAGGTTACTTACTTGACGAAATATGAATAGTCAAATAATAAGAAATGTTATTAGAAGTCCAAGGGACCTCTTGTAAGACAAATCCAAAGCTCACATCATTGTATTAATAGATGTATCATATCAATAAATAACAACTCACACTTATCTTTATTTATGCATTCCAACAATAAGTAATAGTTATAATTATTTGTATTAATGAAAAGTAATAGTTGTGTGGCTATATTAGTAATCATACACTTCTTTAATTATTTCTTGAATCAATTCCTAAAACATTGTATCCATTTTTTCAAAATTTCCCGAAATTTTAAATCTTTGAATTTCACTTGAAATTATGTTATTTGTGTTTCATATTTTCATGAATTAACTTGAAATATTTAGTAGAAATGTGAACCGACTTTCCAAAAAAACTTATAATAGTGGATCAAATTTACAAAAAATTAGATATATAGAAGGTCTAATTGGAATAAATTTGAAAGCTTAAGATCATCAAAACCAAATGGAACTAAGTTTATTTATTGGTTAAAGTAAGTGCTCTCTATATTTGATTTTAAATCCATTACGAGTGTAAGCTCTATGCTCACAAGATCCTTGGTAATGTTCTCTCATATTTTCAACACAAAATCTTTATTGAAGACATACTCCAAAATATTTATGCTTACATCTCATTCATATTGTAAACATAAAATCTTTGCTCGAAATATGTACACTTACTACTTGAGGGTGATGTTCTACTTGAGTCACAACTTAACAATGGAAATATCACAAACTCTTTCTTGCTTCATTTTACTTTTCATTTTCTCATTCACTTCAACATTCACATTCATCCATTTAGGGGGTATACAAGTATTTAAGGGGTATACTAGTATTTCAAATCTTGTTAAGAGGTGGGTGTGCACCATACTTGTCACCTCTAAATATTTTCTTTAATATATTTATATATTTATTTGTCAATCCCTTTGTCAACATTACCCAGTCCAAAACTGGTTGTAATTGGAAAGACTATTAAAATAAACTCAAGATGTGATGTTAAAAATTGCAAAAAAGTCAATATGGGCAACACTACCTACCAATGCAACGTAGTGTATGTACGAAGAAATCTTCTTAATTAATATATAAAAACAACTTTTTAATTAATATATAAAAACAATGTATAATTTGAGCAAAAGTTGTTATATAATTATCAATTATCATTAGTTCATCAAATAGTCAAAATTTCTTTATTAGTTCAATGGGTTTGTGGATTTTTCAATCTCCTAACATATAAATAAAAATATATATCAACAAAAAAAAGTCAATATAAGCAACACTACATGCCAATGCAAAGTAAGCGTTTTTTTAATTAACGTATAAAAACAACTTTTTAATTAATATATAAAAACAATGTATAATTTGAACAAAAGTTGTTATATAATTATCATTATCATTAGTTAATCAAACACTCAAAATTTCTTTATTAGTTCAATGGGTTTGTAGATTTTTCAATCTCCTAACATATAAATAAAAATATATAACATATAAATAAAAATATATGTCAGCAAAAAAATCAATATCAGCAACACTACCTACCAATGTAAAGTAAGAATCTTTTTAATTAACATATAAAAACAATTTTTTAATTAATATGCAGAAAGTGTAGTTTAAATTTTCTTATTTTTTTACTTTCCTACTATTATTGTCAGAATCTGGCAACTTTACGGTGTGTTTTTAAATGTATAAATCGATCGAGGGCTCTCAAAAAAACCCATAACACTTGGAATATGTAATCTTGACCACTAAAATCTGCAATTTTATAATTTTTTAATGAGATTTTAGGAAAAACTCATCGAACATAATTGCCAAAAAAAGACAAAAACAAAGAAAGTTTAAACTAAGACATAGAAAAACAATTTAAGTATTATCACCTCCATTCCCAATTCGCCATTTTCCACTTGTGACTAAGCTTTGTCATTTTCTTAATTACATATATATTAAGTGAATCAACTACTGCATCGATCAAGCTCACAATCCTAAAATGCACTCCAAACTTGGACATGTTGGAGTGAAAGTTAATCAAATCTAAGCTAAATCCCATAAATGGGTTCACATTGAATTTCATCCTTAACAATTATATAAAGAAGCTTTAAATTGTAATTCTCATTAAAATCATAGTTATCAAGTTCGACTTCGAATTTGGTACTATACTAAAAAAATTTGGATGAAAAATTTTCCATTTGAAAAAAATTAGAGGCAATATTCTCAGTTAATTTGACTTCCATGCATAGGTATCTCAGTTTGAAGTCTCCATCTCTTCTATGCACAATATATACAAAGAATATAGAAAAGATAAATGGGTAGTCTAATAAAGCAAATGTACTTAGAAGGCCCCTCTTATGATTGTTTTTAGGATGGTATAATAAAACAATAAGATTGTCTTATTTGGCAAATGTTCAAATCTGTTGAAATATTGTAACTTCAAAGAATATTCTAATTATATTTGAGTTATTATCTTATAGATCAAATCCATTTTTGTGGATTGATCATGTTGGGTCTTGTATACGATCAAATCCATGAAAGGCATATGGCTAAAGGATTCTTCCCTTCCTTCTCTTCCACATGTCTACTAGCTCCTTTTGTGGATTGGTCAAACCATATTTATATGGTGGTATTTGTAAAGTCGGCCACTAGTGTTTATAAAGTGGTTTTAACCATTTCTAGAAGAAGTCGGCCCTACCAAGTGAAGAGACATAACCCTAGTGCCTCCTCAACTAGTATTTATATGTGAGGATGATGCCTCACTTATACACTCTCACACTCACTCCCAACAACAATTCCATCATATGAAAGGCTAGGATTAGATCGCCTTGTTGGATCAACGACTAATATTTGTTCTAAATCAAAACATGGATATTTCTCAGGAAGATAGTGTATTTCTAGATTTAGTCGATTTAGAGGCTCTAATAGACTGATCCTATAAGATTCACCAGGTCTTCTAGAACTCAAAAACCACTCTGATACCAACTAAGGTTTTCTTACTTCCTCGGGGATGGATTTTGCATATCTCGCAAGATTTCCATTTAGGACAGATGGAAGGTTTAATGGGGTTGAGGCTCTCTGAACTACACAAAGACCTCTCCCATGCACTAGAGCATTTCCTTTTCTACCCTTAGGAAAATATTTTATTCATATCCTGTAAAATTTCCACTTAAGAGAAATAGGTTCTCTTAGAGCACAAGGTCCTTTAATCCCCACAAACCCACCGGGTACCAGGGCACTCATGTCACCTTTCAAATGAAGATCTTGTCCATATCTTGCAAGATTTCCTCCCAAGCTCCGAGATCCTCAGGGATACATGCTACTCATTATTTTCTTATTTTCACGAGTCAATAGATAAAGCAATTAAAATAAACAAGAATATTCCATTTCAATCACGAATTCAATTCATTTTTTCATGCATTAATATTTCCCATTTGAATAAAAAAACCATATGTTTACATCATTAACACATATCAGCCCTTATTATATTTTATGTGTTGATATATATCATTTATTATTACTCCAATTAGGGACAACAATCCTAACTTTCTTTTCCACCTAACATTGTTATATGCTAGTGTGGATTTTCTTGTGTCTTGGGCAGGTACAAATACCCTTTATAGGCATCCAAAGACTTGGAAACCTTAAACCACCCAGAGACATGTCATAAATCCATCTTTCCTCTTCCATTATTGACCTTTAGGGGGGTACTTCTATTCTTTCTCTTCCATCCATCGCAATCCCCCCAAGGTCACCAGGATCGCCTCCCTAGAGTGACCTAGTCACCCTCGAAGTGCGAGACCTATATCGAGGTGAGAATGGGTATAGTGTCTCTTAGTTGTCGCCATTTTGGTGGTTGGGTCAGGCTTTTCCCAACCTACAACTTGTGCGATAACAAGCCACTGTGTGCGGTAATATGGGTAGCATTACCCTCTTCCTGATTTCTACCTCCTCCTTGGTTGCCTTATGCATTAGGTATGGTATGTCCTCTTTTCCCCACTAGTTGTATGAGTAGCTCGAGGGTATGTTGTTGGTTCCTCATCATCTCTACCTATCTCTGAGTTGCTTCTTCTTGTATCTAGTTTTCCTCATCTTGGCTCCTGGTCATATGACTCAGTATCTTGATCACGATATCTTTTGTATGATCTCGGTTGTCTCCCATGTTTTATTCTTGTTCTAACCTTGGATAGTTCATTTCTACTTCTTCTTCTGGTGATCCTAGTAAGGTTCGTCCTCCACGCCCCCATCTTCTAGGAATCAATGCGTTCACAGGCTGTAAAGATCACCAACTCTGATACCACTGTAATATCCCTAGAGGAAATAGGTTAGGATATTAAGGATCCACCATTCACTTATATATTTTCCAGTTATGTATTCTTGTCAAACACTTTGCATACAATGTTTACTATTGGTTGATAAATTTTAGCAAAAATTTTGCATGTAGTTCAACCATAGACATTTTGTCAAATGCATTGATTACAATCAACATATATATGAGATACAAGAGACAACAATGGAATTTTTATTATGGATGGGTATCTCCAACAACAATACAATATCTAGGGGTTGATATGCAGCTACAACATATCACTAAACACACAAACAATTAAAATCTGGGAAATAATGCCAAAGTCTTTGTTGTAGTTGAAATTGAACTGTCCCAAGCCCATACAAGGTTGGAAACTCTCCCAATTCTGCAATAATACCATTGTTTACCTCCAAACCCTCTCTACTCAGCAAGACAACTCTCGATCCTCCTAGATCCACACAGGACTGACCTCAAGGGTCCCTTTGCTCACCTCCAAATCCTCACACAACCTCCTGTATCTTTACAACTCTTCCACAAGGGCTCACAACCCTCTCCTTGTTGATATTATAGCAGTTGCGGAAGGTATTAACCTCTACACGTAACCTTTGATGAGTCTAGAATATTCTGGGAAGAAAGAGAAACCCTAGAAGGTTAGGAAATAACCTTAGAAGACAAGTCGACCTAAGATAATGATTTACATTAAATTATTATCCTCCAGAACTAGAATTCAGACCAGTTAGGTCACTTGGAGGACTATAAATAAGAGGGTGTTAGAGCTCATTTATCACACTCACTCTCACAACTGCATAAGGACAAGTAATGCACATGACTGGAGGTGAGCTGCAGTTGTTGCAGTAGTGACTTGGTCTTTGGTTATGGTTGGACTTTTTTCTTGGTTATGGTTTGGACTCTCTGCTTGGTACGCTAGCTTTGGAGAGAGGTATGCTACCTTGGTTGGCTATTGTTTCTATGGTTTTCTTCCATAATTATTCTATCTATCAAGGATAATGTGCTCGGGGGTGTCCTTTGTTCCTATGGTTGGGTGACAATATTGCTATATTTTATACGGTGAAACAAGCACACCTATTATCCTAACATTCCTAACCCCATGAAATTTGCTAAATGGGTGTCCCAACCCCCTCAATTCCTTGCGTTCTCTCCTTGACTTGCGACCTTCATTTGGAGAAGAAATTGTCTCTCCTAACAATTATAATTTCCACAAACAATCCTGCAACCTCCCTCTATGTCCACGGATCTGCGGTAAGGATATATCGGCCCTCCAAAATGCCTCCATAACCCTACCAAATAATGATAGCTCAGTCCTCCAAACAAGGTGATGAAACTCCAATAGATCGTTGCACCAGAACTGAAGAAAAATAACCAATGAATCTTCAAGTGGAAACCCCAGATGGATTTCTCGCTAAGTTTAGCTAGGGTAGATGTTGCACCATCGAAACCATGATGGAACGATTTTTCCAAACCCTAACAAAAACTTGGCTCAAGGACCAATCCAAATCAGAGATTAAATCATAATGCTAAAGTGAAGAGCTACCCCTCTTTTTATTCTTCCTCCAAGCCTTCTAGATATTTCCCCTTTTTGACCAAATCAAACCCCATCCTTATTTCTCCTTTAATTTTCACTTAAACATTAAAATTACTTTTTAATGTTTAAGTAATTAACAATTTATGTTTTTATTTAATGCCACTTTATAAACATCACACTTTCTTGTTAATGTTTTTGGTAGCAACGGGAGGTATTCACCTCCGAGACAACTTTTGTTACAGATGAAGATTCCAAGAAGTCAGAGAATAACCATTGAACAGATCAAAGAAGCCTCAGAAGAAATTAGAAGACCCTAGAAGAGAAATTAACCCCACAGAAGAATAATAAAGAAGAAATATAATGCTCCAGAAGAGAAGTTGGCCCCACAGGAAAAAGACAAAGTGAAAATATATTTTCTAGGAAGACAAGTCGACCCTACTTGAAGAGACACATGTTCAGAAAAGACACCTGCCCAGTCCAGTATAAATAAAGGTGATGCCTTCCTCATTTGTCACACTCTCTCACTCATCTATAGCGCAATTTTAGTGGAGAGTTGTAGTTGTAGTTGTCCAACAACGAAGGAAGGAAGAAAGGTGCAGGTTGGATAGGGTTTCCTCATAACCCTCGCTAGGGTTTATATTTTTTCTTGGTGGTAAATTGGTGGAGACAAGTTACTCTAGCACTCTGGCCAGGGTTTTATGTAGATGCATTGTTGAGTTATCTCTTATGGAGATAAGTATTCTTCTTTGTTGGTTTTCTCTAGTGGATAGAGTTGGTTATTGGTTATATTGTATTAGCAAGGATATTATCTCTAAAGAAATGTTTGTTGGGTTTTCTCCCCTTGTGAAGAAGGGTTTCCCGAGATAAATCTTTGTGTCTTCTTGTGCTTGTTCATATGCTGCTCTATATTTTAGTATGTGTTTATTGAATGTTAAAAGAATATAAAAATACTATGGTAAGTCTAATAACAAAACTAATGAAAATTCAACATTTCTAACCCAGTGACATTAAATAAATACCTGTGACTCCCATTTTCCACTGTATAGCCTACAGGAGTTGTATAGGCTACTAAGTCATCCTCTGTCATGATCAATTGGAGGGGGACATTACAAAAGGGTGCTTGATCTCTCATATAAATAAGAGAAGCACTTCTCACTTGTAAATCATTGCTACTTGTGGAGAATTATCACTACTTTATACTACTCTCTCTTATGCAAATCACTCTGGATGGCTAGTTAGAGCGACTTTTTGGAGAGGATGTCTTGTGGATGATTTTACTTCTTCATGGATGTTCATTGCTAGGGTTTTGATGGACGAAAGATTTCTTGAGTAAATGGTTCACTTTATATTGTGCTTTTGTTTATGAATGAATGTAAGTGTAATGATGTTTCTTTAGTGATGGTTTTGCATTATCTTGGTTCTTTCATTAACAAACCCTTCTTGTCAAAACCTTTGGAAGGTTACTAGTGAAGAACCTTCCCTTGAATTATCTTTGAAGAACCTTACTAGTAACCTTTGGAAGGTTACTAGTAAATCACCTTAAATTCACTTGCATTTCTTCAAAGGAATCCTTAATTGATGCCATATGCCCCCCAAAAATATAGTAGGCACTAATCCTCTCCCAATAGTTAATCATAAAAATCCAATTTCAACTTTTATTTATTGTTTTAGGGTTAATTTAGGGTTAAATAACAACAATATATTCATTTTTAGCCATAAAAGGGATAGACGTTTTAGTATTTATGCATCCACCTCACTTGAAAATCATTTAAAAACCCTAAAATAGTTTTGTTGATTTTTAATTCAACCTAATTAGGGTTGGACATCTAGGGTTTCTTGGTTGTTATATTCATTTGTATTTTCAGATTTTGTTATTTGTTTAAAACCCTAGTTTAATCTATCATTTAACCCCATTTTTTATCGGTTTACTATTTTTTCAAGGGGTAAATTTATTGTTATTGTCATAGCTTGTGTTACTATTCTAATTCACTATCTTTCTTTCAAATTTTACAATAGCCAATATATTTTTCTTCTTTTGTAATGTTTGGGGATACTCCTGTGCTAAAAATTGACTCGATAAGTCTTCTAAATTTCCCTAGATCCTTGTTATCGCACAAGTTGTAGGTTGGGAAAATCTTGACTCAACCACAAAAATGAAAACAACTAAGGGACACTATACCCAATGTCACCTCGATATAGGTCTCGCACTTCGAGGGTGACTAGGTCACTCTAGGGAGGCGATTCTGGTGACCCTGGCGGATTGAAATGGATGGAAGGGAAAGAAGAGAAGTATCCCCCCTAAAGTTCAGTGATGGAAGAGGAAATATGGCTTTGATGACTCGTCTCTGGGTTGTTTTGTTGTTGATTGCAGCTTCATGAGACATTCTCCAAGTCGTTCTCCTCTGCACTGAGTTGAGACAATATGTGAGAATGCCCATGTGATGGGTGATTCATACTCCTCTAGACTGAGTTGAGATGACATGTGTGGTATCTTGTCATTCTCCTCGAGACTAAGTTGAGATGACTTGAGATGGTCTCCTATTAGACTCTTATGGACTTAGTTGAGTCGATCAGAGATGGATCTCTAGATAGTACTCCTATGGATTTAGTTGAGTAGATCTATTGGGAGTGACGTCTCTGTGGCTGAGCACAAGTGGACGTGTCCCTAGTGGCAGAGCACTAGAGGATGTATGAGATCCATTTCTATATTTTCAAAGAGTAAGACTTTGGTAAAACCCTAATTTGTATTATAAAGGGTACAAGTCAGACCCACCATGTAAAGATAATAAATAGTGTGTAAATATTAATTATATTATTTAGTTGTACAGGTTGTCCCTATTGTGCCAATAGACACATCCATTTTATGTGCTAGGTCATGTATAAATAAGAGTTAGATCTACATTTTGGATCACTCATATCTCTTATTCACTCTGTTGAGGAAAAGGTATGAAATACCTTACTCAATCATTTTCAGATCTTACCTGGCTAGGAAAAGATAGTTGGGAATGTCACCTGGGGTTTATAGCCTCAAAACTTTCACTCAATCCACAACTATCAATTACAAATGATCAAGGCTGATTTTATTATTTATATTTGTAAAAATGTAAAAATAAAAATTCAAACAAAGCTAGGTGAATGTATACAGATTTTACATTAAACTAAACATGGAGACAAAAGCGAAAAGGAAGGACCAAGTCATGAAATACATGTATGAGACAGAACAATAATCTTATTTTATTTCATTATGAGATACAAAACTGTATTTCTTTTTTAAAAAACCCTACGAGGGTAGGGACCAAAGTCAGATTTAGAAGTCTTTGATGTTGATGATTGCAGCATCGTGTGACATTCTCCATGATATGTTATCTTCTGTGACTGAGTTGAGTCTGTAATTTTTAAACCTTTGAAGTAAAGCAATGCATATAGATTCTTAAGCAATACATAAATTAATCAATGGCTCATACACAGAGTACACAGAAATTTTATACTGGGAAAACCTTTCTTATTTTCATTATATCGAATTTCACCATTCGCCA
>JASDQU010435967.1:46037-64297 GCA_032191745.1 Picea mariana
ATCCTTATCTTTCTATTCTTCCATAGGTGTTGTTTCATTGATACTGACCATCTTGACTTCCAAGCAATAGATACACTTGATATGTATAGGAACTATGTAAACATGGTATGTACAAGGACTATGCTACAGAACAATATTGTTACCTTGACTAGAAGAAAATGTTTGCTTCATCCTGTTTGACTTTCTTTGAGGGTTCCTTTTCTTTGGCAATTGTTGCTTCATGTGTTTCCTTCCTTTTCTTTAAATCAAGACATTAGTTCCTGTAGTGACCATATTTTCAATAGCTGAAGCATTATATTTTTGACATATCCTTTTCTTATTTGGTTTCTTTCTTGAGCCAAACTTCTTCTTATTCCTGAATTTCTTGAACTTTGTTGTGTAGGCGTGATCATCGTCTTTCTTTTGGGATTTGTATTTTGCGCTAATCCTTGATTCTTATTATGCACAACCAGTCCAAATTTCTTCAAATGTGGGATACTCCATTCTTGTGTTCATTCTTGCGGAAAATGCATCCCATGTCTTGAGAAGGCCATTAAGTACTATTTTTACTAGTTCCTTTTCTAAAATGATTTCCTCAATAGTTTGTAGTTGATCTCTTAACTAAGAGATTATTACAAGGTATGATGTTATGCTGTCATCATCATTCATTTTCATGTCACAGAGCTCATTCTTTAGATTCATCACTTGTCCAATATTTCTGACTGAGAAGAGGTTAGTTAGGTCATCGTACATCTTCTTAGATGAGTCAAGATGATAAATGTAGGGTATCGAATGGTCGTTTACAGATTCCACTATGATGCTCATAGAATTGATGTTATTGTCCTTGAACTTCTCCATAACAATAACGTTCTAAGGTTTCTTCTCTTTTCCCGCTTGAAACTGTGGTTCCATGATATTTCCTTTCATGATATCCAACACTTTATTCTCAGCAAGGATGAGGTCAATCCTTGTCTTCCATGCTCTGAAGGTAGAATCCCATTCTAACTTGTTTTTTGACTTGATAGATTAAGTCATGACTACTTTGACTTGGTCCACCTTTGAATTTGACCAAAAAGCTCAAACTTGATGCCTTGGCTTGCTGAGAGTATCAAGAGGTGTGCTAGGCTAGGGCGCACTAGGTTATCCAGGAATTAGGTCAAGTGCTTCACTTAAGGTGCCTCAACATAAGGCTTAGGGTTTCGTTGCTGCAACAACACTTTGACTGCAATTGAGAAAATCCTCCCAATACACCTTCCAGTGGTTAGAATGTCCGAAGATAGTGTGGGCCCATAACATGTTAGAATAATAGGTGTGATCATTTCATCGTAGACAATATAGAACTATTATCACCCAACCATAAGAACAAAGGCCACTCCCGAGCACCTTAACCTTGAAAGACAAAATAATTCTGGAAGCAAACCCTAGAACCAATAGCCAACCAAGGTAGCGTACCTCTCTTCAAAGCTAGCGTACCAAGAAGAAAGTCCAAACCATAACCAAAGACCAATTCACCACTACAACAACTGCAATTCTCCTCCAGTCATGCACACCACTTGTCCTTATGCAGTTGTGAGAGTGTGTGACAAATGAGCTCTAGCGTCCTCTTATTTATAGTCCTCCAAGTGACCTAACTCGACCGACTTCTACTTCAGGAGGATAATAATTTAATATAAATTATTATCTTGAGCCAACTTGTCTTCTAAGGTTATTTCCTAACCTTCTAGGGTTTCTCTTGCTTTCCAGAATATTCTAGACTCGTCAAAGGTTACACGTAGAGGTTAATACCTCCGAAAACTACCATAATATCAACAACAATGACATTGAATTGGCAGGTCGCGAGGTTGGATTCTATCAAGGAAATGAATATAAATATAGAGTGGATGAGGTGCAAAAGCTAACTTTGAAAAAATCATGGAGGACATGGTGTACACACACACACACAGACACACACACATATATATATAGAGAGAGATGCTTAAAACAATGTGGACCTATACATCTAACATGTAGTGTACATGTGACATGCCTTGGTGGATGATGTGGATGTGTCAAGTGGTGTCTCATGGACTTTGGGTGCAAAGGCTGCAACCGTGAGGTAGGGTTTTGGGGCTACGATGGAAGGTGGAATTGAAAAAAGTGGTTATCGGTTTGTGGAGGCTTAGGAGGTAGTTTTCCAAACATGATTTTTGTCTCCGCAATTATTGTTGGGGTGACATATATCCCCGTTAAGTGGTTGCAGAGGAAAATGGCCGATTTAATAATCGACAAGTTTAACCTACAAAATTGATCTACATTGTAGATATTGATCATACACAGGGAAACATTTGTGCCGAAAATGGATGGTCATAGATGGGACCTACCCCATCATCTCAATCAATGAAGTCATGCCAAGTGGCAAACAAAGACAAAAAAGTATCGATGGTCCATAATAAAATATTTAATAATAATAATGAAGTTATAAATTAAGTGAGAGAAAGGTAAATGGGGCCACATATATCTGACATGGTAGGTAAGGAGGTAATGAAGATGAAATGGTAGATGTAGGCATTGGCATTCAGGACCCATTACCACATCAATAGTCACATGTCGTGCCACACTAACAATATAAATATGGGTTAAAAAAAGTATGAAGCCAAAATCATATTTTGACCATAACGAGAGAAGGGAAGCTCATAATTAGGTGAAATTTCAGTAGTAGGTCTGTGGTGATGAGGACCATAAAAGTGTCGATGAGGATCAAAGTGTCGGTGAGGATCATTGGTCGATTCAACTCCATAATTTCAAAAAGTGTTAATCAGTTGTTTTCAAAGTACACGGTGGTACTCATTGCTAGTAGCCCTGTTGATGGAAAATTTGGACTATAAAGAATAGGTGTAGGTATGAAGAAACCCAATGGATCATTTGGCCAAATTCCAAAGGGGTTGGAATGGAGATGCAAAAATAATCCAAAATCCACTATTCTATAAGACTTTTTGGTGATTTTTGAAATCTTTAGTGGAGGAATAGGGACTCGAGATCACTAATTTGGAAAAATTCTCCTAGTCAACATTTGATGTCCTCAACAATCCAAACAACTTTTTCTAACTGAAGTTTTGCTAATTTTTCTATGTTTGTAAGTAACATTTTTGGCCAAGAATTATAAGTCTAGAGAAAGTGCAAAAAAGGCAAAGTTGATAATTCTAGATTTAGCAAAGTTACCAACTTAACGTGAACTCTTGAGAGTTCTCAGTTTTTATAGGTTGCATTTGGTGACTATTTTTTTCCCCCGAATCAAAATTTGGCGTTACCAGTAGCACCCTTTTTTGGGGGGTGGTTAAAATTCTAATTTTTTTGAAATTACAGTCTTGATAATTGATACCATTGTAGACAAAAACCTTAAAATTGACCATCAAATTGAAAAGTGATGCTACCAGTAGCACTAGTTTTTATTTGGAGTTAAAATCATTACTTAATTGAAGTTATAGCCTTCACCACTGGCACCAGGCATGGAATTTGACTTTCCACATAACACTTTTTTGGTTTTTAAATGTATTTGATGATTAACAAAAAATTGAAATGTAAAAAATGACAGGAATGAAAATAATTTAACCATCAATTTGATATTTAAATTTTTAGATCACATGTCAAAATTAGTTGTACACTATATTGTACTAGTTTCCCCATAATTTTATTAATCTTTTCTTTGGTTTTCTGCTTAATCATATTAACATAGTAGGATATCAATGTACTATGGTTGATCCTTAATCTGGAACCTACAAATTGCAAGCTTGTTTTGTGTTTAATGCATTGTAGGTATGAGCTATGTTGCATGCCATTTATAGAGTTAATACATTGAATTAACCTTGTGCAACGCCTTCATCCTTCATCCATGATCTTCTCTTAACATTGCCACAAATGAAAAAAAACAACAAATGACACTTTATGAATTCGTGTAAAACGTAAAATGAAAGACACTAAAAAATTATAAACGTCATTAAAAAATGACAGGTAGGGGGGATTTGAATTTGAAATTCCATGACTGGTACCATCACAAATAACAAATTCAAAATCAACCCCTAAATAAATTTTATTTATTTATTAATTTTAATTTACATTAAAAATAAATAAAATGAAAAAAAACTTTGCAAACAAGTTTTATTAGTTTTATTTTTAATGAAAATAAATCATAACCGATTTAAAAAAAGACACAATTTAAAATAGAAAAAATAAAAAAACACAAATATGAAAAACTAAAAAATAATAATTAAAAAAAAATAAAAAATTATTAAATAACATTAAAAAATAATTATTAAAAAACATTATCACAAATGGTAAAAATGGTGAGTATTGGACCCATGATGGTTGCCTCTATGGATATTGGGCCTGGATATATATTGTTCTTCACACCAGAAGATATATTCTAAGAAATAAGAAGTTAAATTGAAATTGAAAGAACACTTATAAGAGCATTACTACAACAATGCTTAAGCATAAATATCCATACATAGAGAAATTCCTATTTTGTGCAAAGAAAACGACATGTGCTATGGACAAGACCCGCCTTATTCCTTAAAGTAAAATACTCTACAACTAAGGAGGTGTTGCAAACTAGTCACCTCAAAATAAAAACAACTTGGTTTTGGCAAAACCATTTTTTTGGGGAGTTCGCTAGCACACAATATGATATCCCATTCTTACATGGAAGAATCGTAAGGAAGACATGAAATACTGAAGGCCAATTTCTAGGAATTGATTTAAACAAAATATCGTGTACTTGGAATATGTCCTACGCAAATTCTCCGATTAAAGCATGACGAAAGGAAATTATGTCAAATTCAATGTGGCTTAGGGAAAGAATTCCCATATCCATCAATCAAACAATGGAAATAGGTCATTCGCGCTCATAGAAATGTAATATTGAGAACAAGAAGGGAATATGTGGCTTTAATGTTCATAGGGCTTGATTTCCTGAAGTGTGACATATTGTTCTAAATCAATTCATTGTAATACAAGGCAAGAATGCAAAGGAAAAGTGGTAAAACCGAAGACGATAAGGGAAGAAAGAAAGCCTAGGTTTTTAAGCTCATAGAATTTTCTTTTCACACACCAAAAAATGTGGAACGCAGGAGGAGTGTGGAGCTCTCAAGCTCTCACATGGTTCCCCTCAACACAACACCATCCAATTCAGACATTGCAATCCAATTTAGACATCTCATGCTCTGTGAAAGCCTATATGGAAGCTCAGGCAAT
The DNA here is from genome assembly GCA_032191745.1 of Picea mariana. Lineage (NCBI taxonomy): Eukaryota > Viridiplantae > Streptophyta > Pinopsida > Pinales > Pinaceae > Picea > Picea mariana. The sequence goes on from JASDQU010435967.1 coordinate 51,246, forward strand.
AGATGGAATATGTTACCACTGGTGAGCAAGGGGAATTGACTAGAGGGGCATTTCTACATGCAGGGCAATGAAACACCCAAGGGAATAAATGAAGAGACAAATATAAGGGAATAAAAAGAGAAATGGAGGCGTTTATGCACAAGACATAGAATCATGGAGTTAAAACCTGTTCTGATACCACTACCAGGCCATGTATGGGAAAGGAATGCATAACTCCACACTTGAATGCTTTGCATTAATGTGAGACATTCATAATTACAATTTGACGTGACCTTTGGTTTTGTCTTCCAAGAGGTCCAAATGACTCTTCTTATTCACCTAGAACTCTTCATATTTCTCTTAAATAATATTTACAACACTATTTACAAAATACCATAACAACAAGGATTAAGTATCCAACAATAATAAAACAAAGAAAGACCAAAAACAAATACTCAAGAAAAACCTAAACAAACATAAACAAGCATAAACAAAGACAAAAGATGGGCAAGACCAAAACATAGGAATGGGAGAAAGAAAGAAAAAAAAGAGAAAAGGACGAGAGAAAACCTATCAATATTACCTAGTTCTTTTACTGCAGATCAATGGGAGTCAATTCTCACCGATTTCAAGACCTCCATCCCTATTGAGGTTGTTGGGGTTTTTAATGATTTCTATAACTTCTCTGATTCTACACTTGAAGAAGTGATTCTCTTTGTCCAAGATTTTAGTGTCTTCTAGGCACACATGGGGTCTGGTTTCATTGGAATGCTTAGCTAGTGCTAAGGTGCGTGTGTGCCCATTCCTGATATCAACTCCATGGTCTTTGATCCTTATGTGAAATGATCATCTAGTTTCTATGATATAACAATTTCCACAACAACATTCTACCTTATAGACCCCTTTATGATGATGATGATGGTCTCAAGTGCCTTTCATTGATCTTATCTTATACATGATGCTTTCCAGGGGCTTAAAAGAGGTTGTGATCTCCTTCTTTCTTAGAAATTTGACAATCCTATTTGTGAACCCTTTAACGTACAAGGAAGGTGAGCTATCTTACTTGGGTGATTATTTTTGGAATGTGGCTAACCTCTTACCCTATCCATGGATCTTCTTATTGTAGTTCTCATATGCTTATTTATGTAGTATATGCTCTTGAAAACATTGGCAAGGTGATATTTTTTGTGTTCTAGGTGGTCTTCATCAAAGATTCTAATAGCCCTCATGGCTAGGGTGTCCAAAAATCCGATCTTGTGAGTGGGAGAATGATGAGAGATCGGATAAAGATAGCTCTCTGTATGATTTTTCTTCCTATAGAATTCATGGATGAGGTGCCCATCCTACCGCATATGGATTTGTACATCCATAAATGGGATATTGTTATTCTCCTCTAGTTCCATAGTGAACTTAATGTCCTTTGAGGGGAATTTTCACCTAAAAATGAGTGACTGACACCTTATAGATGGCATTTTCCTATGTTAATTTTCATATTACATAATTTGGGACTTAAAATCTCATTTTGCAGTGAAGGAATGCACATATAACATCTTCCAAAATCACTGCTTCCCTACCTAGTTGACAATTTTATTTATTTTTATACGTAGCGATTATAATTATAAGTGTTGGAAATGTAATCCATTAGGGTTACTTACTTGATGGAATATGAATAGTCAAGTAATAGGAAACATTATTAGAAGTCCAAGGGACCTCTTGGAAGATGAATCCAAAGGCCACATCATTGTATTAATAGATATATCATATCAATGAATACCAACTCGCACTTATCTTTATTTTTGTGTTCCAACAATGGTAGCAAAGCACATGCTAACTCCATTATTTCTCCGGGTGTTTTCTCTTCCCCAATGTACAAAAACATCTCCCTCTCTGCTTCTCTACCATTTGGAAATCTGTTCGATTCCTTTCCATCCTGCATTCCAACCATTACTCACCCAAATGGTATCAAAGTCTTCTTTCATTTGTTCATGCTCTACTTGGTCGAAATTTTATTGATGGTTGGTATCTGAAACCCTAATTTTTGTAACCAAACCATCCAACCAAGAATTCCTCACGCATACCTCATCAAAATCCTAGCCACAAATTCCTTAACATGGACTACACTAGTATCACACACCAGTCGTCCATTAACACTGCCCTCACCCTATTGCTCCCGTCGACTATAAATACTCTTGTTACACCACCCATCAACACTTCCCTCACACTGCTTCTCTCATCGACTATAGTTGGTCTCATCGACGCCCTCCAGAGAGGACATACATCAGTGTGGAGTTACGTTTTCTGCTAATGCCTACCCATATTCACCTACTCCAGTTCAAGAGCATATTCTAAAATGCCAACATTTTCAATGAGTTGGCCATATGGAAGATCAATGTTTTGATCTTCATCCTTGTGAGCATTGTGGACATCACAATCATCCTTCAGACATATGTTCTAAACGCAAGATACCTATAAGGGTAAATAACCACTATCGGTGGATCACTTCTTGGTGATGGTCATCAATAGCCAAGAAGATATCTCAATCATACCATAGAATCACTCTCGAGTATTGACACATCTTGCCGTGAAAGGATTTGCATCTTCTCACCTTGTCCCTGACAGGGAGGAACAACATCAACAATTGACAGTTAGGCTTCAAGTTTTGAAATCTTATCAATCTAGTAATAACAAGCAAGCACGATTGGTTTGTGGTTTTCCTTAAACCACCACTTAGTAGAATAATTACACCTTCTAGTAGACAATGGTTTGTGTTTTTCCTTAAGCCTCTACTTGGTAAAAGACTTTCAACTTCTACTATAGAACAATTTATGGTCATCCTTAAACCAACATTCGAGAGCACTTCCAATTAGCAGAAGACATCAACTTCATCTTCTAGCTAACTTAGGAAATGTTTCGAGAACCATTGAGCCCTAGAGCCAAGTTCTAGAGTTTGTGGTCATCCTTAAACAACCAGATTGGTTTGTGTTCTTCTTTAAACCACCATCACCATTTAGTAGAAGGCATTAAATTTTGCTAGCCATTTAGTTTGTGGTCATCCCAAAACCACTAGATTCAAAGAGCACATTCAACCATCAACAAGTGTACACTTCCAAATTTCAGCTATCTTCTTGGACTCATATACACCCCTTTGGATTAAGGGGGGGAGAGGGGGGAGATGTTGGAAATGTAACCCATTAGGGTTACTTACTTGACGAAATATGAATAGTCATATAATAAGAAATGTTATTAGAAGTCCAAGGGACCTCTTGTAAGACAAATCCAAAGCTCACATCATTGTATTAATAGATGTATCATATCAATGAATACCAACTCACACTTATCTTTATTTATGCATTCCAACAATAAGTAATATTATAATTATTTGTATTAATGAAAAGTAATAGTTGTATGGATATATTTTTAATCAGACACTTCCTTGAATTATTTCTTGAATCAATTCCTAAAACACTGTATCCAATTTTTCAAATTTTCCAGAAATTTAAATTCTTTGAATTTGACTTGAAATTATGTTATTTGTGTTTCATATTTTCATGAATAAACTTGAAATATTTAGTAGAAATGTGAACCGAATTTCTACAAAGACTTGTAATAGTGGATCAAATTTGCAAAGAATGAGATATATAGAAGGTCTAATTGGAATAAATTTGAAACCTCAAGATCATCAAAACCAATTAGAACTAAGTTTATTTATTGGTTAAAGTAAGTGTTCTCTATATTTGATTTTAATTCCATTACGAATGCAAACTCTATACTCAGAAAATCCTTGGTAATGTTCTCTCATATTTCCAACACAAGATCTGTGTTGAAGACATACTCCAAAATATTTATGCTTACATCTCATTCATATTGTGAACATAAAATCTTTGCCCAAAATATATACACTTACTACTTGAGGGTGATGTTCTACTTAAATCACAACTTAACAATGGAAATATCACAAACTCTTTCTTGCTTCATTTTACTTTTCATTTTCTCATTCACTTCAACATTCACATTCATCCATTTAGGGGGTATACAAGTATTTAGGGGTATACTAGTATTTCAAATCTTGTTAAGAGGTGGGTGTGCACCATACTTGTCACCTCTAAATATTTTCTTTAATATATTTATTTTTCAATCCCTTTGTCAACATTACCCAGTCCAAAACTGGTTGTAATTGGAAAGACTTAAAATAAACTCAAGATGTGATGTTAAAAATTGCAAAAAAGTCAATATGGGTAACACTACCTACCAATGCAACGTAGTGCATGTACGAAGAAATCTTTTTAATTAATATATAAAAACAACTTTTTAATTAATATATAAAAACAATGTATAATTTGAGCAAAAGTTGTTATATAATTTTCAATTATCATTAGTTCATGAAATAGTCAAAATTTCTTTATTAGTTCAATGGGTTTGTGGATTTTTCAATCTCCTAACATATAAATAAAAATATATCTCAACAAAAAAAAAAAAGTCAATATAAGCAACACTACATGCCAATGCAAAGTAAGCGTCTTTTTAATTAACATATAAAAACAACTTTTTAATTAATATATAAAAACAATGTATAATTTGAGCAAAAGTTGTTATATAATTATCATTATCATTAGTTAATCAAACACTCAAAATTTCTTTGTTAGTTCAATGGGTTTGTGGATTTTTCAATCTCCTAACATATAAATAAAAATATATCTCAACAAAAAAAAAAAGTCAATATAAGCAACACTACATGCCAATGCAAAGTAAGCGTCTTTTTAATTAACATATAAAAACAACTTTTTAATTAATATATAAAAACAATGTATAATTTGAGCAAAAGTTGTTATATAATTATCATTATCATTAGTTAATCAAACACTCAAAATTTCTTTGTTAGTTCAATGGGTTTGTGGATTTTTCAATCTCCTAACATATAAATAAAAATATATCTCAACAAAAAAAAAAGTCAATATAAGCAACACTACATGCCAATGCAAAGTAAGCGTCTTTTTAATTAACATATAAAAACAACTTTTTAATTAATATATAAAAACAATGTATAATTTGAGCAAAAGTTGTTATATAATTATCATTATCATTAGTTAATCAAACACTCAAAATTTCTTTGTTAGTTCAATGGGTTTGTAGATTTTTCAATCTCCTAACATATAAATACAAATATATGTCAGCAAAAAAGTCAATATCAGCAACACTACCTACCATCATTAGTTAATCAAACCCTCAAAATTTCTTTATTAGTTCAATGGGTTTGTAGATTTTTCAATCTCCTAACATATAAATAAAAATATATGTCAGCAAAAAAGTCAATATCAGCAACACTACCTACCAATGCAAAGTAAGAATCTTTTTAATTAACATATAAAAACAATTTTTTAATTAATATGCAAAAAGTGTAGTTTAAATTTTCTTATTTTTTTACGTTCCTACGATTATTCTCAGAATCTGGCAACTTTAAGGTGTGTTTTTAAATGTATAAATGGATTGAGGGCTCTCAAAAAAACCCATAACACTTGGAATATGTAATCTTGACCACTAAAATCTGCAATTTTATAATTTTTTAACAAGATTTTAGGAAAAAGGCATCAAACATAATTGCCAAAAAAAGACAAAAACAAAGAAAGTTTAAACTAAGACATAGAAAAACAATTTAAGTATTATCACCTCCATTCCCAATTCGCCAGTTTCCACTTGTGACTAAGCTTTGTCATTTTCTTAATTACATATATATTAAGTGAATCAACTACTGCATCGATCAAGCTCACAATCCTAAAATGCACTCCAAACTTGGACATGTTGGAGTGAAAGTTGATCAAATCTAAGCTAAATCCCATAAATGGGTTCACATTGAATTTCATCCTTAACAATTATATAAAGAAGCTTTAAATTGTAATTCTCATTAAAATCATAGTTATCAAGTTCGACTTCGAATTCGGTACTATACTAAAAAAAATTGGATGAAAAATTTTCCATTTGAAAAAAATTAGAGGCAATATTCTCAGTTAATTTGACTTCCATGCATAGGTATCTCAGTTTGAAGTCTCCATCTCTTCTATGCACAATATATACAAAGAATATAGAAAAGATAAATGGGTAGTCTAATAAAGCAAATGTACTTAGAAGGCCCCTCTTATGATTGTTTTTAGGATGGTATAATAAACCAATAAGATTGTCTTATTTGGCAAATGTTCAAATCTGTTGAAATATTGTAACTTCAAAGAATATTCTAATTATATTTGAGTTATTATCTTATAGATCAATTCCATTTTTGTGGATTGATCATGTCGGGTCTTGTATACGATCAAATCCGTGAAAGGCATATGGCTAAAGGATTCTTCCCTTCCTTCTCTTCCACATGTCTGCTAGCTCCTTTTGTGGATTGGTCAAACCATATTTATATGGTGGTATTTGTAAAGTCGGCCACTAGTGTTTATAAAGTGGTTTTAACCATTTCTAGAAGAAGTCGCCCCTACCAAGTGAAGAGACATAACCCTAGCGCATCCTCAACTAGTATTTATATGTGAGGATGATGCCTCACTTATACACTCTCACACTCACTCATCTAGTGTGCATATCTTGAAGGAAGTTGCAGTTGTAAAAGGAAGGAGAAGAGATGTGCATGCTCAGTCTTGGTTTATTCTTGATGTTTTGGTATTAGTCTTGGCATTGCATTGGCAATCTATTATTGAGAAAGTTTTATTGGGTTTTCTCCCCATGAGGGTTTCCCAGGATAAAATGTTGTGTACCTTGTGATTGTGTTTCTTTCAGTGATCCTCTTTATGTTGTTGTTTTGGAAATGCATTAAAAACCTAATAACAACAATAAAAAAATAACATGGTTTCAGAGATTGAATTAATAGAGCATCTTTCACTGGGTATCTAAAACTGTCATTGTTGTTGTAATACCCCAAGGACGAGCCCCAATTATATCTATGTATTGTAAACATGTTTTGTAGGTTGGTGAGTCGAGCAATTGTAAGTTGGTAAACTTATGTGAAAGTAGGCCAGAGAGCCTAGGTGTTAAAGGCCAGGAGCCTGTTTTGTACATGTAATTAACAACTGTGTTAATATAAAAACATCGATGTGTGTAGACCAACCATGAAGAAAGTGTAACACCCCTATTTCCCCTAGCTTGTAATTAATCATAAAATAGGATTTACCATTGTTGTTTTCAAGTTTATGTGGTGAGGAGTTTCGCATGTGTTGTTCGGATAATCCATAGTTGGTGTCATTTCACCAACGATGTTTCGAATCCAAATGCCTTAGGATTTACCATGCTAATGCATGTTGACAGTGTAAATGTATTATTGTTTGAGTTGCCAATAACTGACTGTGGAGGGTGAAGCCTTGAAAGTACTGGCCATGATATCTCTAGAGGAAACAATGTGAAAACTATAAGGGAGGGTCATTATATCAAATAACCCCAAATTCCCTTGATGAGGATAATAAACCTCCTTTGGATCCGAAGGAGAGAAATCAGTTAATGAAGGAGAGAAGCATGGCCAAAACTGCAAAATGTCAACCCGAAGTACCACTAGGTATGACAGGCCAAGATGACCAGAGTTCCCTTCTGACAGATGGAACAGGATGGATTGAGAACCATCCTGGAAGAAAGATATACAAATAGATAAGGAAAATGCATAGAGCTCTCCAACGGATAATGAAGAGAAGGTCACGAGCTTGATGCTGAGTGAGCATATGATAAACCTCGCCGGGGCCATAACAGAGAAGGAAATATCTGAAAGTTTGCAGAAAACAGAACCCGAGGAGAAGCTGAAACAGAGAAAGAGTCCTTGAGAACTGCAAGAGTTCCCTGGTGATATCACGGCTTGGCACGGGGGTGGCCAAAGTGCTAAGAATGAATTCCTCTGAGCCTATGTTTGGGTGGAAGGATGAACACCCATAGTCAATTAGTTGGCTACCACTTTTAATAGATAAGTAAATCGCATATATTGTGTATTTAAGTGGTACTGTGAATTAAAGTTGGATATCCTATGAATGTTGCAGGGATAAATATGTTTGCTCAATGATTTATACTGCACCCCTTTTTGGTGTCTGCTTGATTGTATAATTAGGCAAGTAGGAAATTATATGGATGGGATATGTTTTAAAAAACGTAAATTCTTGCATCTTGTGGGGGCTTAAGCTAGAGCCATGAACTATGAGTTTGTTGACCTTGGGCATAGTTTCATGTACGCATGTCGACCCTCCTAGTCGTTCTGAGTTCCTTGGAGGAAAAACTCTGTTAAAGATTAGGAGAGATAGTCAACGTATGTACAGGCTCTCTGTGAGGAAAACAGAGACCGAGAACCACTTAAGTTCTATAGTTGAGGAATGAATGTAAGGGGTGCGCAGAAGGATTCTTCCAAGTGTTACGTCCAAGAGAAAGAGCACAAATCTCTTAAGCCTTTTAGGGCTAATAAAGCTCAAGAAGAGTAGCGATATTGAAGTATCGAAAGGGAAGGATCCTTTGTTCGGATGACGAATGAATGAGAAACAATTTGGAAAGATCCAAGGTCCGTTGTGACCGTTGGATACAGAAAGGAGTGTGGGAGTTAACCCCTTGAGTCCTCCAAACTTCGCGAGTTCGACGAATTTTGAGCTCATCATAAGGGAAGTAAAAATCCCTGACGTCCCGAAGTTAATATGGACCGTGGATCTCTGGAACTGTCAGGATCCTTCTCGATCGTCTGATCTATGAGATTCGAAGTCCACACTTCAGGAGATTCGCATGTTGGAATGACCAAAACCCTGAAGGAAAAGTTACAGAGCACTTAGGAGACACTCACAAAGTTACCGAACACTTTGCATCTCAGTAAGGAGTGCTTGAGCGAAAGTTTCCAGGAGGGTACATACATCCCTTTGAGGAATAGAAGGAACAAAGACCTTCGAGGTCTGAGCAGTTGAAGATCATAAGAGATAGTGCTAAGAAGGCACAAGAGTAGGACTTATTCCAAGTCCCGAAGCTCAGAAGTGCAGATGAGGTCTAAGAGACAGACTCGTAGGAGGAACAAAGGTCGAGGCCTTTGAATACTTAGAAAATCCTCTAAGCTAGAGGAAGTTGAAATCTCAGGAGGAGGAGAGACAAAAGCCGTTAGATCGGTTGTGGAGAGGATCCTAGACCATTAGATCAACTTCCAGTAAACAAAGGAAGTGTAGAGGAGAGGAACAGATCCCATCTGTTGGATCTGAGCATGAAGGACCACTAACCATTGGATCCAGAAGTAAATGCACAAGAATTAACCCTTTTGTGCACAGAAGAGTGGACTTGCCAAAGTATCAAAGTAAATTGGGACCGTCCATCATCAAGGAGGACAGGTGGCATAATATCCACAACTTTAGAGGATTGTGGACAAGAAGGAGTAAAAATAGCTGGAGTAAATCCTGGTCATTGATCGCCAGGGGACACACGTCAATAGATCAGTAACTTCGGAGAAATCACTTCGAGAGTTTCAGATTGAGAATTGAAACTCCCGAAGCCCGAAGCGTTGATGTGCCAAAGCGCCGATGTGCTGAAGGGCCGAAGCACCAAAGTGCCAAAGGGCCAAAGCATCGAAGAGCCGAAGAGATATGGACTGTTAGATCTAGAGGACAAGTGGCGTGAATCTGTGGATTTCGGGTGAAGACCTGAAGTAAACATCAACCGTCAGATCGTCTGAAGTAGATCCGAACCATTAGATCTAGAGGACAGGTGGTGTGAATCTATGGAATTTGAGTGGAGAACCAAAGTAAACATCAACCTTCAGATCGTCTGAAGTAGATCTGAACCATCAGATCTAGAGGAAATGTGGCATGAACCTGTGGATTCTGGGTGAAGACCCAAAGTAAACGTCAACCGTCAGATCGTCTGAAGTAGATATGAACCATCAGATCTAGAGGACAGGTGGCATGAATATGTGGATTCTGGGTGAAGACCCGAAGTAAACATCAACTGTTGGATCATCCAAAGTAAACCTCAAGCGTCAAATTGCTAAAGTGAACATGATTCGTTAGATCAATAGCTTTGGGAAATCCATTCGAGAGTTTCTCAGTTGAGATTTGAGATTCACGAAGTTCGAAGACCCGGAAATCTGAAGCAAATCCCAATCATCCGATCAGTCGAAGCAGATATGAGCCGTCAGATCACTTGAAGTAAATCTCAAGCATTGGATCGCCAAGGTGAATCTGAGCCGTCAAATACTGTCTATTCAGGAGAAGGCAAGGATTGAGAGTTGACAATTCTGAAGTCTGAACTTTCAGAAATCTGAAGTAAATCTCAACCTTCTGATCAACCGAAGTGAAGCTGAGTCATCAGATCTTCCGAAGTGAATATCAAGCATCAGATCACCCGAAGTGAATCTGAGTCATCAGATCCAAGGGAGACGTGGAGAAAATCTGAGAACTCTGGATAAAGATCCGAAGTAATTCATAGCCACCAGATCCAAGGGAGACGTGGCGAAAATCTGAGAAATCCGGATAAATATCTGAAGTAATTCGTAGTTGTCCGATCTAAGGGAGACATGGAGAAAATCTATGGACTCTGAGTAAAGAGCCGAAGTAATCCTCGATCATCAGATCAAGAGGAGACGTGTCATTGGATTATAGCCTCCGGATAAAATCCATTGGGAAAAAGGGTGAAGTTTGAGATTTGAGACCTCAAAAGTTTGAAACTCGAAGGAGATCTCGACCGTTGATCGAGAAGAGGGCCACAAGACCGTTGTTCCAGTTGAAAGGTAAACCACCTGAAGTAAAGGTAGGGTTGTTTATTATGAGGAAAGGTGTCTGTAGATCATCAAATCGAAAGATTGAAGTACGGAAGAGAGCAGGGTTTTAAGAGTTGAAACTCCCGAAACCCGAAATCACGAAGGAGATCTCGTCTGTTGATTTTGTAAGAGGTCAAATCTGATCCGTAGGTCTGAGAGGGGCAGATATGAACCACTAGTTTTCAAAGTACCATCAAGAATGAGAGATTGATGGTCCATAGCATTGTGGGGATAGGAGTTGCATGAATGTTAAAAATTTGAGGGCGGGCCGCAATTCAAACCGTGGATTTGAAAAGAGGACACGTGGAGGCTCGAGGAGAATTGCGGGTTGAAAAGAAGTTTGATTCAAACCACCTTTGGCCATGTCCACAATCACATGATCCCATAAGGTCATTCATCCAAGGTCACGTCAAGAGGGGGCTTATCCAGAAAAGGAGCTAACAACCAGTACTCTGAGATTTCGCATGGGAGTGAAAGGGAAGGTCGCGGGTGCCCTTAAACCTGCACCAAGAAGCCGAAAGGTTCTGTGTTTAATTATATAATGAGACCATCAAGGTCTCAGAGATTTGTTTGGATTCAGAATCGGAGATCCTTGACTAGGAGGTCGGACAGGTTCCCCGACTTTCCAAATTAGAAACCATGAATGGAGATTTTTCCCTTTAAGGAAAGCGAAAATTTTTATGCCCCATCGTGGGTGTGTTACAAATTGGTATGAGAGCATGGTTACAACACTTGGCTTGCTTGGGCTCATGTATGATTCACGTAAGGAGGTATTTTTATCTGCATTTACTCCTTGAGGAGAAGGAATGCAGATTAAACCTATGATTTTGGGAATTCTTGTCGAATTTCAGCAGAAGAATTTATTTAGCCCTTTGTCAAAATGATAACTACTCTTACCGGAGTAGGGATATGCTAATTAACATTTATAATAATACTTGAATGTGGATAGCTGGAGGTGGCAGGGTTCTGTCAAGAGAAATTGTAGCTCGAAGGATGGATGACTTGGTGTTCATAACATTGCTTCTAAGCACAGGCAGTTTGAACTTCAGGCACTGATGATGGTGGATTATATAATGGTTAATACCTTTGTGGGATTAAAGAAATCTGATAGGATTAGGTAGGATCCTTGGTAGTTATAGTTATTGCTTGAAATTAAAATCGGAGTATATAACTCCTTATGACCAAAGAAAAGTGAGATGGGAAAAACCCTATGGACGTTGAGGCAAGAAGTTTTTGTTGCTAGACGCTGTCGCATAAAGAGGAAAGTGACCCTGGTTGGTTATTGTCATAAGAGAAGGCAACATAAATACAAGATATGACTGTGAGATTAGTCTTGTAAGTGACTGAAATATCAAACTAAAGGATACTAATGATAAAATTAAATTATCAAGCGAATGCATGAGGTAAAAAGGTGCAAGAGATGCACCTACTTATACACGAATGTGTATACATGATCATAAGGATGATTGCAAGATCCTTGGGAAAAGGATATAGAAGCCTGATATGTCCATGTGTGTGAATGACATGGAAAAAGGTGCAAGCAATAAGCTAGCATGATGAATACTTACTTGTGTTCAATTATCCTTGAGTGCATGGGTTTAATGCATTGTGGAGCTTCCTAATATGAAGCCTAATATTAATATCAGTTAGGTATGAATGATATTAAACGTGCAAGTGATGCACATGTATGATGTAAGAGTATAGTTATAGGTACAATATGGTTTCCCTGATGAGTGAAATATAAATCAAGAATTACTCTTGTCCAGAATAAATGAATACTATGGATGCACGACTGACTCCATTCCGAAGAGTCACGAAAGTTTTGTTCCAAATAATATCTTGAGGGGGAATGTATTCCCTTTCCTCAGGAAAATACTAATATAATTAGATAAAAAGGATAAACGAGCAAAGATGCTATGTTGTCATAATAAGAGGCAAATGATTATGCCTTTAAGAATCACACGAGAAGGATTGTGAACAACCCTGAGTTGACTGATCTTAAAAGTAGAGATGTAGGTGGGCTTTGAAACATACCTATGACCACTAAAGGAAGGTTTAGGATAATGAATATGGTTAAGTACATCATGGATGTAAGTTAACAAAACCAAAATATGTATGGATACATAATTTGGGTACATGACAAAGATGCATGTTTATATTCCTTAGAGAATATTTGGTAAACAGATAAAAGCTAACTCAAGGTTGATTCCAACACAAATAGTGAAGGACGTGCAATAAGGAAGTTGCATGCTGAAGGAGTCCCCTGTGGAAGAACTGTGCGAAAACTCTATCAGGACTCAGGGGGTCAGATTCACGACCTTAGTAACTGCTG
>JASDQU010435967.1:74550-85273 GCA_032191745.1 Picea mariana
AGTTGAAGAAGAGGAAATAATTACACCCCACCATCCTAAGTGAGGGTCAGTTTGTTGGGTGTGTTACAATGAAATATGAACTAGGGTAGGGTTAGATATCACCTTTTAGGGTTAAACCCTAATTCAAGGGTTGCACCAATTCTTATTTTTATTGTTGTAATTAATTTCCATAATTGATAAATACCTTAGATAGTCCACAAGAATTTTATATAAGACAATAAATCACAATCTAAGAGGTTTTATTTTCCTTCTAGGGTTAAAAATCAACAATTTAGCACAAACCCTTGATTAAATATGTCTATAAAATCAAAGTAAGTCGTTAGTTTTATTCTAGATAATGAAATTAATGAAATAAACATTTTTTACGATTGATATATATATATATATAAAGAAATAATTGAAAATTTAGGGTTTTGGTTGGTGAATGTTGGGAGTTAGGACTTAGCCTTATCTCCACTAGGGCTTATGGGGTCAAGAAGTATGTCCCTCTAATAATTGTTTTTCAACGTTTATAGATTCGAACTAGAGGCTAGGTCCACAAGGCTAGTAGTCTCTTTCTAATCTAGAAAAACCATGAAACCAAGGCCCTATAAGAAGGGTTTCCCCAAGGAAATAGCCTTCACAAACAATATAAACAAAAGACTTGAAAACAATACTTAAAACCCTTTCCAAGGACCATAGAACTAATCAAGAAAAGAGATAAGCATCTACCAAATCATTTTAGGGAAGAATGAAGAGATACAAACCCCATATGTCCTCTCTCCAAGTAGTTGATAACTCCTCAATGAATCGATCTTGATAGTTTATGTAGAATCTTTAGCATTCACAATAATATTTAAGAATAATAACTAAGAAAGACAGATCACTGAGAATTCATACCAAGAAAAACACCAAGTAAATATCTTCTATTAAATGGCTCCAATAATGATCTCCAACAATTCACAACCAAATGAGTTAGAGGAGTGCCTATATTTATAGATGAGACTCTCAACTCCTCTCAACTCTTTATTACCCAAAATTAGGATAAGGAATAAAATAAAATGACTTATCATCCACACAAATCGAAGACTGAGTCAAAAGTTACAATCAAATGATGTTTTACATGTTTAAAACTCTTATAAAGGGGACGGGTTCAACAAAATGTGGTCCAAAAATGCTCAAATAATGCCCATAAATCCTTGAAATATGTCTTCAAATCTTAACCATGTCCATACCTAAGGTCAAGTCACCACCATGAAGCATGAGAGTGACCCTCCAAGTTAAAAAAATGGGTCAAAAAAACCCAACAACAAAAATGACGTCAAGCTTCTAAGAGGGAGGATTTGGCCTTTTTGGTACGATGTTCCACTTGGAAAGACATGGGGAGGGATTAAAATGTGGCAAGAAATAATCCTTGGCCACTCAAACTCCAACGTATACCTTAAATAAGGGGAGAGGGCCTCACCCCAAGCCAAAATAATAACCCAAAAGTGGACATTGTTGATGAGAGGAATGGAAAAATCCCCACTCAAGCATTTTTGAATCGCAATAGGCTAGGTGAGATAAACGAAATTATCACCCTGGGATTATAGCATATCAAAAATCTCAATTGGACCTCAAAAAATATGTTCTTGGATCTGATGTTATTATAAAATTTGTATGCTTTTATGTAAAATAAAATTTCAAAGTAAAAATATGCTTACAAAATGAAATTTATAAAACAATGGAATTAGTAAATGCAAGATAACATAAATCTGAAAATTCATCTCACAACAAGTCTCATAAATGAGAAGAAATCAACAGACGATTTTATTGATATTGTTTTGAGTTACAATCAAGTTTATCTTTACAAACCCCTGCGACGGTTTGGATCAAAATTAGACTTAAAAGTCTAAGATGTAATTTAACTCATACAAAGACAACCGGTGTTTCAAAAGAAGAAGTCTAAGTCTGAAAATTGAACTAGATCAATCAAATCTCCAAGCGCATCATAGTCTTGACTATGAAAAACTAGCATTAATCAGCATTGAAACTAAATTCAAAACTTCTAATTAAGAGTAAACAAATTGTTAAGATGAATGAATGACCTTTAAATCATGTCAATAATCAATGCTTCCCAGTCCTTTCTTTGCCACCTTTAGAATAACCCTTCTATCAACAAGATAACTTATCTCTAAAGAAACTCATAAACAAATTAGTGAATATATATTCTCACTTGAAGCAAGAGAAAACCTCATCATAAATATCTCTCTCTATTTTATCATCCATCATTTGTCTTTGCTCTCCTTCTTTTATATCTTCAAAAAGTAGTTTAAGCAGTTCAACTAACTTTTGTTATAAAGTTAAATAACTTTAGTTAGGAGATGACATATTTATTTTATAATAAGGGTAAATAATAAATAATAATTAATAGGTGGGATTCCCCTAAGTCTTTTAGTCCTTGATTTTCAACATTTCCCTTGTAACTCCAAAATTGAATCAAATATCATGCATATATCAATATCATAAAATATATAAAAAAATAAATCAATATGAACATGCCACATCATCAAAAATATGTACTTCCTAAAAATATCATAATTCCATGATATTAAGAGTTTTTCAAAATAATAGCATGTGTCTGTTGTTCCAAAAATATGCATCAAATGTCTAACTTAAAATGTCATCATAATAACTTAAATAAATCATAAATGGTATTTTTTGTTTGAAGTAGCCTCCCTTTGTCCACTTCACTTTGAAAGATCATCCTTGTGCTTAAGTAAGTCTGGATCAATAGACTTATTTTCTTCCACTTTTTATATTTCAGGGTGCATGTCATTGAAAGTAATTTTTCTTTCATTAATTTCATCCTATAATGGGGGTTGTTTTGACTATATTGATGAGGTGTTGGATGAGTCAAAGCTTGGGAAATTTGCAAGTTGTTTACCTTTATCTAGTTGAGGTTCAAGTGGCAATGCCTTTTAATTTCTAGGAACTTGGAAAGAATGAGCCATAGAGGCTGTAGAAGCAACATGAGGCATGTAGTGCATAGGAGTAGGTGGTGGCAATAGAACATCAACCAATTGACTATTCCAAAAGGAGGTTTTGCAAGAATGTTCTCCCAACCATAATTGGCTAAATTCATAGGAGTCTTGGGAAAATCAACAATGTTGTGGTGAGGTTGCAGAGATGGGGCAAGAGGAGCTTGAAGTGGAGGCAAGGAAAGATGTCTAGCAAGGTTCAAGTAGTTGGTTTACATCAGTTGATTGAACTCTTCATAGTTGGCATAAAAGTGAAAGGAGAATATCATTCTTTTATTTATTCCCTGCTACCCAAAAACATTAGTCACTCTTCCTCTCTAACCCCTTGTTTCCTATGTTTACACTGTGGTTACTGCCGCGACTGAAAAATATCATCTATACACATCAATAATCCACTTAATAAATATACAAGACACAGTATATCAAACATCTAATATTGTTTTGCTTTTAAATGATTTAGTAATGGCTCTAAAATGACCAAGCAATCAAGCATGCCAAGGTATAATGAAAGGGAATGAGAGAAAACATGGAAGCAAAACCATAATATGATAAATAATATAAACATACGTTAATTTCTTTGAAAATGGGAAATGAATGAAAATGAAATAATAATGTAGGGGAACAATGACAAGGGATTTATAATTTTCCAAAAATGTTATATGATGACGGGAAGGCATGAAGAATTTCATTTTCATAATCCATAATTAATTAACTAATTAATTATGTTCATATCTTGTGTCATTCTTCATTGTAAATAAAATAACTTGTATATTGTTCACTTCATAATAAATTGTTTTCCACAACATTCAAGTATGTCTAGACTATTGATTTGGGAATATTTTCTAGAAACGGATATATGATGTGGGGATAATTCCATGTTCTTATGAAAAATAAACTTTTCATCCATATTTTAATCCTTTGTGATGCAGACCCCACCTCAGTAGAGCCACTGACCTCACGGTCTTTGAATCTTCCACTTCCCCTGAACCAAAATTGTTTTTCAGGTCCACTATCGAGACCCTCTCTTACAATGCAACCACAGGTCCTTTGTCAAACTCTGCCTGCATGAACTAGTGCTAGGCACGAGATCCTCCCCACATGATCACGCAATATGACCTCATGATACTCTATCGGCACTTCGTACTTCTCTATTTCGTGGATGTTGGTATGAAACACCCCAACACTCCGATCCCTGAAATCCTGAAACTTGACAAGGGCCTACCAAAGACTAGCCCTCTCTCCTATGCACTCCACACAACCATCCCATAGGAACTGGTCCCAGTCTCCCAAGAGTTTCATCTTTCACAACTTGGGGATTCAGCGAACAACCACTCCTTCCCTTCTAAATCCCCGAAATCCGAAATCCAATGACCCGGATCTACGGTCCAAATCCCTCGCCAACCGACAATCTAGATTAAGTCGACGATTCTTTGTCGAGAGCCTGGAGAAGCCTCCTCTCGTGATTCCGGTGGTCAAAACCCAAATTTCGTTTGACTGAAATTAATGGCCCATGATGAGTGGGATCTAATGGTCCTAATGGCTCCTCGGCTTTCACAGTTCATGGATTGGGAAACCAATGCCAAGCCTTGTCTTCTCGACTTGAAATCCCTGAAATCCCAAAATGAACCAATGACCTAGATCCAATTTCGATCCACAACCTCTATCACTCCTGAGCTTTCTTATGGTAAGTGACTCCTGCCACTATCTCCCTTGCAACTTTGCTTGCTCAGAGGGCTCTCATTGAATCGAGACTTCTCCCTCGAAGTTCTCTACCATTCATTTGGGGTTCGATGATCCTCTAGAAATTTTCCCCGTCATTAATCTGTTTTCCTTTAGTGCTTCGCACGACCTTGATCTTCACTTTCCTTCAAGCTATTCAACGGCTCTAACCCTCCTAAGCTTAGATTTCTTTGTTGGCTTCCGGATTCAAATAATCCCTATGCACATACTTAGCATGCTTCTGCGATAATCTTTAGTTATACACAATGTTAGCTCTGTGCACTCTTCACAACATATTTTCTCCAACCACTCTGTGGGACTAAAGAATTTTGATTCCTCCTTCGGCCTGGGCACTCATTGCATGGATCTGTGCTTCACTCGCACTTCTACTGGCATAAGAACAACATTCTCCCTCCCAAGCTTTCTAGGATAAAACTCAAAACCTTGTCAACACACTCTATGCGAATTCTCCACTGCACTCTTTGCAGGAGTTCTCAGGAAGAGAAATAATTGAAACTCATACTTCTACTTTCACAGGTTTCATACATTCATCATAGAATCATGAACATACACACATCATTAAACCAAATGCATAACAGAGAAAATGTAAGCCAACTGTAACCTACCATTTAAAAGATATACATAGCATTCATCACAACACACAGAACTTGGATCAAAGCTTTCTTATATTAATCCAAAGGCTTCTGTACATAAGTTCTAAAAACTATCTGCCTATACAATTTACCATCTCAGGATTTTCCTTCTCTGCTCACCTATTCTTGCAATAGAAAAAAAAATCCCCTCTAATACAAGCGAGGGTGTCTTTTTACCCGTTTTCCCTCCTACAGTTCTAGCTATCTAATCAGTATTAAAAGCTACCTACTTTACATTCAATACAAATAAATGCCTCCATATCCGATAGATGAGAGCAACGCTCATGATCTGTTTTACAATCTCCAAAACATAAATGAAAATACATCTCCCTAGCTATTACATAAATGCTCCTTTCATTCAAATTCAAAACATTCTTCAAAATGTGCATGGTGCATTTCCAACTGTCTTCTGCCTTTTGCTCTTGCTCATGATGCTCTTGCGTCATACTCCCTTGGCTGAAAAATTTCATGAACTCCTGTTCTTGAGCTCTTGCATTGTCTATCCATGTTTCTGGATGTCTCCTTCGCTTTCCCAACTGGCATCTTCAATCAGGTGTCCCTTCCATTTCACCAAGTATTCAAAATAGTCTTCCTCCGGGTCTTCTTACCAATTCTCTGGTCAATAATCATTTCCATTTGCGGCTTTTCAACTACAGGAATTTGTTTGACCCACTAGACTTCCTTCTGATCTTCTGATTGTTTTGTTTCATCTGTTATGTAAGGATACATATCCGCTATGTTAAATATGGGCGAGATTCCCACATTATCTGTCAATTCTATCTCATAATCATTTGCCTCAAACTTTCTTAAGATTTTACATGGCCCAATTTTCTTCATCTTTAGTTTATTGTATGTTCCCCTTAGGAACCTTTCTCTTCTGATATGTGCCAGAACCAAATCACCAACTTCAAACTGAAGTTCCCTCTTGTGTTGATATTCTCTATGCTTGTATTCCTGGTTGGAATTTTCTAATCGCTTTCTGATTTCACTATGGAGCTCCTGCATTTCTGCTGCAAAATCCTCTGTGCTAGCACTCCTGAATTTGTTCTGCTCTAAGTCTTTCAACTCAGAGAATCCCCTCGATTGCATTCCATACATTATCTAGAATGGGCTTTGTCCTATACTCTTGTTGGGTGAATCGTTATATGCAAATTCCGCTTGTGGCAGAATCTGGTCCCACTGACTATGGTGTTCATCCACCAAACTCCTCAACAGATCTCCCAAACTTTGATTCAATGCCTCATTCTATCCATCTGTCTGAGGATGGTATGTTGAGATAAAAGATAAATTTGTTCCCAACTTCTTCCATAGGGTCTGCCAGAAATGACCAACAAATTTGGTATCTCGATCTGAAACAATACTCTTGGGTAAACCGTGAAGTCTAACAACTTCTTTGAAAAATAGATTGGCAATATGTGTTGCATGGTATAAAATGTGCCATTTTATGTAATCTATTGACTACCATGAAGATGGAATCACAACTCCTCTGTGTCCTCAGAGTCCTAACACAAAATCCATGCTTACCGCATCCCACTGCCTCTCTGGTACTGGCAATGGTTGATACAACCCTGTATTTTGTCTCTTCCCCTTGGCATGCTGGAAAATTCTACACCTATTCACGAATCTCTTGACATTTGTTCTCATCCTCGGCCACTAGTATGAGATATTCAATTGTGCAAAAGTCTTATCATGGCCGAAATGTTCAGCCAATCCTCCACTATGTTTTTCCTTCAAGAGGTTCTCTCTCATAGAGAATTTCAATATACACAACTGGTTACCCCTAAACAATAGTCCATCCTGAACCAAGTATTTATCCCATTGGCTTCTATCCCTGACAACTGGATTCTCACACGCTTCATAAGCTTCTTTAAAATCCACATCATTTTTGTACATTTCCTTGAGGTTATCAAAACCTAAGGTCTTTACTCTGAACTCTTGTAGAGTCAAACATTTCCTGCTCAAAGAATCAACAACTTTGTTAGCAGTTCCAGAAATATGCTTTATAACAAAAGTAAAATTCTGCATGTATTCAACCCATTTTGCATGCTTTTGGTTCAATTTCTCCTATCAAGTTATGAATTGTAAAGGACGGTTATCGCTATACAAGACAAACTCTTTCCGAACCAAGTAATGCCTCCATATTTTTAGGGCTTGTATGACTGCATAAAATTCCTTGTCATATGTTGAATATTTCAGATTTGCATCATTCAGTTTCTCACTGAAGTATGCAATTGGCCTATTGTCTTGACTTAAGACTGCTCCAATCGCAAACCCACTTGCGTCACACTTAACTTGAAATGTTTTGCTGAAATATGGCAGAACCAAAACTGGCTACTCAGTTATCTTAATTTTCAGCAACTTGAAAATTTTCTCTGCTTCTTTTGTCCAATGAAAAGATTTATGTCTTTTCTTGACTGTGTCCATCATTGGTGCACATATCCCACTAGAATTTCTAATGAACTTCTTGTAAAAACTGGCAAGTCCATGGAAGCTTCTGACTTCAAAATTACTCTTCCGTGATGGCCAATCTTTGATCACTCTTACCTTTTCAGGATCCATTTTTAACTCATTCGCAGAGATTACGAACCCCAAATAAATGAGTTATGTCTTAATGAAATACAATTTCTTCAGATTGATCAGCAACTTCTCTTGCTGCAACCTACTCATTACTACAGTTAAATGCTTCAGGTGTTCTTCCTCAGTCTTACTGAAGATTAGTATATCATCAAGATACACGATTACAAACTTACTAATGAAATATTTTAGGACTTCGTTCATCAACCTCATAAAAGTACTAGGTGCATTTGTCAAGCCAAATGGCATGACAAGCCATTCATACAACCCTTCATTCATCTTGAATGTTGTCTTCCACTCATCACCTTCCCTCATTCTAATCTGATGATATCCGCTTTTCAAATCAATCTTTGAAAAAAAAATTGCTCCACTCAAGCAATCCATCAAGTAATCCATCCTGGGTAAAGGAAGTCTATACTTGATGGTGATTTTATCTATGGTCCTCGAGTCTATACACATTCTCCAGCCGCCATATTTCTTTGGAATTAGCACTGTAGGTACAACGCATGGACTCAAGCTTTCTCTAACCAATCCTTTATCCATCAAATCCTAGACTTGTCTTTTGACTTCTTCAATTTCTCATGGCATCAATCTGTACGTTGCTTTGTTTGGTAAACTCACCCCAGGTATAAGACCAATGTGATGGCTTATGCTCCTGGTGGGTGGAAACGAACAAGGTAATTCGTCCACTACTATATCATCAAATTCCTCCAACAGTTCCTGAATTTCCTCAGGTAAACCATCTATCTTGGTACTGGTCAAGACGACTCTGGGTTTTCTTACCATAGAAAACTGCATGTCTTTTTCTTTCTTGACTTCATCAAGAAGCTCCTTCCCACTCATGAGAAGTATAGTATTTCTCACCTCTACTTTCACCTCTATTTTCACCTCCTTATCCTTAATTGGTAGCAACATATACGTTCTACCGTTCTTCTCCAAGGTATATGTGTTCTTTCTCCCATCATGAAGAACATTCCTGTCATATTGCAATGGTCTCCCTAACAAAAGATGACAGACATCCATGGGAATAACATCACATAAAATTTCATCCTTATATCCCCCTATCTTAAATTCAACTAAACATTGTTTAGTGACAGTTACTTGATGTCCTTTTTGTAGCCATGAAACTTTATATGGGCTCGGATGTGTAACTGTTTCCAATTCCAGCTTCTCCACCATTTTGGTGGATACTAGGTTATCTATACTCCCACTGTCCACTATTACCTTGCATACCCTGTCCTTGGTCTTGCAAGCAATTATGAAAAAATTGTTCCTCTGAACTGGATTTTCCACCTCCTTCTCTGGCTTCAAGAGAATTTTTCCCATCAGTAGGGATTTTCTGCCTTCTGCATCTTCTGCCTCAACATTTCTCCCTTGTGCTACAGAAATGTGAGCTTCACCTCCATCTCTTTTCCTATCGGGACACTCAAAATATTTGTGTCCGATTTTTCCACAGACAAAACATTTTATTTCACCTCCTCAGCCTCTTCCTCTTCCTCTTTCTCTAGGAAACACGTTCCTATCAGCGTATTTCCTTCCTTGGGAACTTCCTCCCCTTTCCGTTTGAGTATGGGGTTTCTTCTCTTCTCCATGGGGCTTCTGTACTCTATTATGGGAAACCACTTTGCCTCTACTCTGACTTCTGCCTTGGCCCCTCTGACCTTGCTTACAAGTCAATTTATCTTCTGCCTTCATGGAAATCTGATAATCCTCCTCTACATTCCTGATTGTTACCATGCTCATCTCATCCTGAATTTCATATCTCAAACCATTCATGTATCCGACGAACTTTTCATCATCACTTTCACGATGACCTACTCTAATATTTATCCTGTAGAACTATTCAGTGTATTCCTTCACTGTCATCCCTTTCTATCTCAAATTTTGCATTCTCTGAAATAGATTGATTTGGTAATCTCTAGGTATAAACTTGGCTTTCATCTTTTCAACCATCCTATCCCAACTTTTGATTCTTTTTTTTTCCTTTGCAACGCCTGTCAGCCTGCAGTTCATCCCACCACAGTGTTGCATGTCCTTTCAGTCTAGTGACTGCGTGCTTAACTTTCTTATCTTCTTCGACACCCTCATAGTGGAAGTATTTGTCTAGAGCTCTAAACCAATCTAGCAACTCCTCAATGTCTAAGTTGCCTTCGTACATTGGAATGTCCATTTTTTCCCTGGCACCTATCCTTGCAACAACTTTGAATAGGCGTTCCTCTGCAGCATATTCGACTGCAACTTCTTCTTCTCTGACTCCAGCTTCATTTTCACTTTCGGCTTCACTGACATATCCAGTATCAACAACTCATATTTGTGTTGTCTCCATAACATCTAATCGAGCACAGAGTTCCTTCATTTCCCTTTCCATAGTTGGATCAGGCATAGCTCTTTCTCTCCTTCTTGGCGGCATTATTTAAATCTTCTCCTCACATAATTCTAATCACACAGTCTTCTCTCACCTACAGTAACAAATATTGCAGGCTCTGATACCACTTGACGCAGACCCCACCTTAGAAGAGCCGCTGACCTCCCGGTCTTCGGATCTTCCACTTCCCCTGAACCAAAATGGTTTTTCAGGTCCACTGTCGAGACCCTCTCTTACAATGCAACCACAAGTCCTTTTTCAAACTCCCCCTGCATGAACTAGCGCTAGGTGCGATCTCCTCCCCACATGACCACGCAATATGACCTCATGCCATACTCTATTGGCACTTCGCACTTATCTATTTCGTGGATGTTGGTATGAAACAACCCAACACCCTGATCCCCGAAATCCCG
>JASDQU010435967.1:94393-110607 GCA_032191745.1 Picea mariana
TAAACTTTGATACTTGGAAGCAAGTGATCCTCTTTGTGATGAAATCCTTTTGAATTCATGCCTTAGCTGATCACGATATGTGTTTCCTTCACAATGATTGAAGCTTCTATGATGCCTAGAGGTAGAATATTTTCTTGGAGATACACCTATTCTTCTTTAATTACTTTTCATTGTTGATTGTTAATTTTGCGTTCCACTGATTGGATGATATTATTCCATTACCTGAATATTTTACTTTGAAGGCTTGCATTCTTCCCTTTTGATGGGACCTCTAATGACTTCAACATTGCTCTTTTTTTTTCTTCTCTTTATGTTGTTGTGGAGCTTGAACCTTTCTCAGTATGAGTTTGTTTGTATCCTAGTCTAGACTTGTCATCACATGGACTTTTACTATTGATGACTTCATTCAATATTTTAGTGTTGTTACCAAAGTTTTGTCGGGTGTCCTTCTTCTGAAGTTCCTTTCTTAGTGATACTATTTCAGCTTCCAAAGACTTGTTTATTTTTTTCTTTTCCTCCAACTGATTTTTTTAGTGTTTCTTCAATTACTTTGCATTCTTCCAACTGGGCCTTTATATTTATGATAATCTGTTATACCTCTTCAAAAATTTTGTCAGGATTTTGAGAACTTTCCTTTAACTTGATCAGTTCTTCCTTGAGGAACTTGTTTTTCCACCTTTCCCTTTTTAGTTCACTTAAAGAACTAATTAGTTTTGTCTCAATATCTACTTCACCTTCTTCATAATCATATTCTTCATTTTAAAGGGTTCCTTTATGAGTTTACATTGCCATAAAGATCACTCTTTTAGAATCATTGTCACTATCATTATCCTCATCAGATGAGGAATTGTCTTCTTTTGGGTAGAGGATTTTCTTGAAGAATTTTCTTTTATTTTGTTTCGTGTTTCCCTTCTGATATTTCTTTTCTTTCTTGGGAACTTCTTCTTCGTCACTATTTGAATTCTTAGCATAAGGACATTTAGTAGAAAAGTGACGAATTTTACCACAATTAAAGCATTTTAATCGAAGCTTACCTTTGTTCTTTCCATCTCCTCTCTTCAACATCCTTACGAAGTTGGTTATTTATTCATCTTCATCTGAATAATCGCTACAATAGGAGCTTGGCTTCAACTTTTGTTTATTCTTTCTTGTCTTATTGGATGCTTTGAAGGTTGCTTCCTTCTTGGATGGATTATCCTATTAGGTTCTCATTTCATAATCTGTAAGTATTCCATGTTGCTCATCCATGCTCAACATATCACGATCTGCTCTTTCTTCTAGAGATGAAATATTAGGATCAAATATCATTGTAAGAGACCTTAGTACCTTTTGAAAAATTACTGGTTATTTAATTTCTTCTCCTAATCCTTTAATGGAGTTCACTATTTTATCAACTCGCAGAAAATAAGCTACAATATCTTCATCTTTGGAATCATGGCCCCTTTATCCTCATTTTCAGTTTGAATCCTGGCCCCTTTGACTTTGGAATTTCCTTTGTAAATATTTTGAATTTTGACCCAAATATCCTTTGCAGAATCACAATGCATAACATTCAACATATACTTAATCCATTAGGCCATTCAAATTAAATATCATTTTTATCCTTTGAATTGTTTTCACTAAGCGTCTTTCCATCTTTATCTCTTGGGGGAGTGGAAAGTGCCTTGTATCCATCTACTACTGCTTTTTAGACATCAAATCCACGTGCTTTCACAAACATTTTCATCCTTATTCTCTAGAAGGCATAGTTCTAACCATAAAACAATGGCATGTTATTCTTGGTGCACTCCATGATCTACATTCTAGTTATTAGATTGTTTTTGAAGGACCTTCTCCGATACCAATTCTTGTAATATTCACCAATATTGAGAGGGGGGGTGAATCAATATTGAGCACTTTTTGCCATTTTTAACCATAACATGTAAACATTAAGTTATCAACAATTTATCACTTATGATTGAATTCAATATATCATCAACATATAACCAAATATACACATTACACAAGGGTTTTACATGGAAACCCAAATGGGAGAAAACCACTGAACACATTTTAATATATATCTTGAATATTACATCCACATGAAGGACCAACTTCCAAGATTCTCCAGCATCAACTGGAAGGGGCACCAACCCCCTATTTACAAGCTCCAAACTGAATAAAGCTACAACTCCATAAATTCTCCATCTCCAACTAGAAGGAGGATCCAAACCCCTAGTTTACAGGCTCCAACCTGAAGGAAGCTAGAACTCCCTATATTCTCCAACTCCAACTGGAAGGAGGATACAAACCCATATTTTATAGGCTCCAACCTGAAGGAAGCTCCAATTTCATAGATTCTCTAGCTTCAACTGGAAGGAGGCTCCAACCCCCTTTCCTTTCCCCTTCCTTCCTGCCAAAAATATAATTGAGATAATCAAATTGTCACTGCTATTTTCATTGATACTAATACATCATCATCATCAAGACGGGTTCAACCCAACAACCACATAAATATTATGCCAAAATCTCCAAGAATATCCCGCAAATCATAAGTCCAAAATCATCATGATATGCATCAAACCATGTACCAAAGGCCTCTAACATATGCCTTAAACCATGTGCCAAAATATCCTCAAACCATGTGCCAAAGTATCCAATATATACCTCAAACCATGTGCCAAAATATCCAATATGCAAGCCTCAAGCATGTGCCAAACCATCCAAGATATGCCTCAATGGATATGCCATAACCTCCAATATATGCTTCAAAAATATACCATAAACTCCAAGATATGTCTCAAAGAATATGCCATAATCTCCAAGATATGCCTCAAGCATATATTAAAATATCCAAGATACAAGCCTCAAAACATAGAGAAAAACATACCTTTCAACATATGAAAACCTAGTGCATGAGATAACAGATAATAAAACCTTCCTTAACTTCAACATCAAGAGAATAACACCTTATTCAAAATTTTCCTCATCCTTGTAGGACTAGAACGAGCAATAGGAGGGGCCTCGTGTGACGATACTAGGACAACCAGCAAGGTCCTCGTGGGACACTATATACTTGACTCGTGCGGGTTTTCTCATATAGGGTTTCCCAGAAACCCTTCGCACATATGCAACTCCGAGAAATTTCTCCTTCACACTGCTCCACTACTTCACTTGCGTTGAGAGATCACATCCTTGCTTGATGAAATTTGCTTGATTAAAATGAGAGGCTCTTGATGGGTATTTATAATTTTTCATGTACCTCCTTTACTTGAATTTAGGTCCGACCTGTATATTATGTTGATTAATTGGGTTGGTTGTCATTGATTTAAACCCTTGAAGAAATTCTGGTAGCAAATTTTGGTATCCTCAACTGTGTGGTTAAGAAACCCAATTTTGGTTGAAGAATAATGTAATGAAGATTAGTGAATTTGCAAGAGAGACTATTCTAGATGGATAGTACATGTTGTGTCATTTCCGGTGATATGTGGTAAATCATGTAGTTCCTCATGGTTGAGGAGATATGGCTTAGTGAAGTTGGAGAACCCTCATGAGTTATCTAGAAGCCCCTATAAGGTCAAATAAGTCAAATTATTCTAGAAGCTCCTAGAATAAGTTTACCAGTCAAAGTGGTTGTAACTAGGAGTTAATCATGAGTTAAGTTTTTTCAAAAAGAAAATAATTAAAAATAAACTAGTTGCAACTAGAAGTGGTGAGTTTATTATTTGTGGATAAAGTGGTTGCAAGTGGGTTAAAGTGGGTTAGCCTTAAAAGAAGGAAGTTGGGTAAAACAGTTAGAAGATAACCCCTAAAGGAAGCTATTTGGAGAGTATAAATAAGAGATCAAGGGTCTCTCAATAACACCTAATTTGAGCACATTTAATATCTATTTTCGTGAAATGTTATGGGCAGGTATCATTGAAAAATCTATAGCAGTGAGTCTGAAGCAGCGACACAGTTGCAGTTTCGAAGGGTCGAGACTGTAGCTATTGAACTAGGGTTTTACTGAATACATCTGCAGGTTGCAATACTAGAAGGGTGTTGACATCCATGGGCTACAGTGGGACAAAGCACGAATACTCACGGGTTTTCTAAGGACAAAGCGCATATCTATTGCCAAGGGTGAATAAAGAAAGATCCTATTTATCATCAAGGACAAGTTGCAGAGTTGAGAAGAGGCTACAGGAATATCTATTTGTGAAGATACAACAGAGTTATCTATAGTAACAAAAGGTATTTTATATGCTTGTCTTAAGTAGATCTTTGGTGATTTATTGGGGTATGACCATGGGAGATTGAGTTTTTCCCCTGAGGGAATATTGGTTGTATGATATATTATGTATCAGAAATATCTACAGGGATACATTGCGTATTGTTGATATACCTCATTGGGCATATTGTTAATACATATCCTATGTTAGTTGGAGTATGGCTGAGGGTTTTTGGTTGAGACATAATGTTATCAATACAAGTTGGATTTGCATGACAATGAGGGTGTAATGTATGGTTAATGTAAGGGGTTCTTATACTACATGAGTTCAGTAAGACATATTTATGAACCTAGTACATGGTTGTGTTAGATCTACTTGGATATTGGATGAGTATTGTTTCTATCAAATCAGTCAGTTGGTGAGAAAATACAGAGTGATTGGATAGTGACAATGACATAGACAAAGAGACACTGAGATTATTAGTGTACTAGCAGGGTTTTGTGCTAGTCTGTGTGTTGCAACAAGCAGAGGCACAGACATCCACGATTTGAAGTAGGGAAAGGTGAGGATACCTTTGTATTGCAGTATAGACAGGTCACGAATCTGCAGGAAAGTTTTGAAGAAGAGTGGTATAGGTTGGGACGAGATTTCAGTGACAATTAGTACAATGACAGTGTTGATTCAGTGACAGTGACAAGTTGTCTACATTTGGCATTTATACTTCAGGGCGGTTTGAATGGGGCAAGGATAGGTGGTTGTATCCACCTTCTAGTTGTAGCCAGAGAACATAGGGGGGTTGTAGCATCATTCTAGTTGTATCCAGTGAATTAGGGAGTTGTAACTTCCCTTAGGTTGTAGCCTAGGAATCTAGGGGGTTGGAGCCTCCTTCCAGTTGCATTTGGAGAAAAAAGGAAGTTGGTGCTTCCAATGAATGTACTTCTTAAATACATATAAGAAAAACTTTATGTGGTTTTCTCCCACATTGGGTTTCCATGTAAAAATAATGGTGTACTGTGTATGTGTATGATTGATCATTGTTCATGGTTTATTTATTCTGCACTTGTTGAATGATATTGGTAAACTGATCAGAAGTATAAAAACATTTATATATACTATGGTTAAAAAATATTAAAAATCACTATTATTGATTCAACCCCTCTCTTAGTAATTCAACAATTGGTATCGGAGAGGGTCCTTCAAAAAGTAGTCTAACCACTGGAAGGAGATCATGGATTACTCTAAGATTGGAATACCACAATTTAATGGGGAAAATTATGCTTTCTGGGGTAAAAGAATGAATATGCACATATAGGAACTAGGATTTGATGTTTGAAGATCAATAGTAGATGGATACAAAGCACCAAACATTCCTCCAACAAACAAAGATGGAAATAAACTTGAAGAAAATAATTCAAGAGGTACAAGTGCACTCTTGATTGGTTTGGCTAAATATATATACACCAAAGTTATGCATTGTGATTCTGCAAAAGACATCTGGGTCAAATTGAAGAATACATATGAAGGAGATGAGAAAGTCAAGGAAGATAAACTTCAAATCTTCAGAGAAAATTTCGAACACTTGAAAATGAATGAAGATGAAAACATAGCTACCTACTTTCTATGAGTTGATGAAGTAGTAAACAGTATCAAAGGTTTGGGATATGAGGTAAATGAACAGGTTGTTGTCAAAAAGGTATTGATATCTTTACAAATGATAGTTTACTCAAATATTTCAGCACTAGAAGAGAGAGGGGATCTAGCTACACTGACCATGGATGAGTTGCATGGGACACTTAAAGCTTGTGAGATTAGAACAAAGCAAGAAAATCTTGTTACAAAGGAAGAAACTTTCAAAGAAAAAGAGCAAGCAAAAGGAAAAAGAAAATAGCAATAGCAATGATATCTTAGAATACGATGAAGAAGTAGCCAACTTCGTCGGAAGGATGAAAAAGGGAACCGAAAAATATAGAGGTAAGCTTCCATTGATTTGTTTTAATTGTGATGGTATTGGTCATTTTGCTAATAAATTTCCCCATAAGAAAAAGAAAATAAATGAAGAAGATGACTCTAAGGGTAAACAAATATACAAAGGAAAATGAACCAAAAATAAATTTTTCAAGAAAAACATTTCCTTCGAAGAAGACATATCTTCATCAGACGAAGATGAAGTCAGTGATAGTGATACTGAAAGAGTTCTATTCATAGCAGTAGAAGACTCCGATGAAGAAGGCACTGAAGAAGAATATGAAGATACAGAGGTTGATTACAAAGAAGAATTGTTGAGTGCCATAGAAGTCATAAAAAGGGAAAAGACGAAAAACAAGTCACTATAGGCAGAACTAAAAAGAAAAGAGGGAACTCAAAATTACAACTACGAAGAACTAGAGAAGATGATCACTAAATTAAAAATATAGGTAGAAGAAGACAAGAGAATTGAATAAGCACTCAAAGAATGGTTAGAAGAAAAAGACAGGATCATTGGAAGGTTGGAAGAAGAGATTGTTATATTGAGAAAAAAACTTCAGAAGAAAAACATTAATAACATCTCTAATGTTTTGGATGATATTATTAGAAGTCAAAGGCAACATCATGACAAGTCTGGACTAGGATACAACCAAACAAAAAAGGGTTCAAGCTCCAAAACAACAAATTAGGAAACAAACTAAGAAGTTATGCATAGACATTTAGAGGATCTAATGAGAAGAAAGAAGACAAGAAGTTTCAAAAGGAATATCATAGATATACTCCACCTCCAAGAAGATTCAGAGTTCAGAATCAGCAGCAGGAAGAAGTAAAAAGATCTCAAGAAGAAGAAAGATTCAAAAAAGCATCACCTTTCAGAAGACATCCATCTCCCAGGTATCAAACAATTTTTGTTGTATTATGTTATTTGTGTAATAACTTTGGGCACAAGGCTTTGAATTGCATATCAAACAATAGAACAAAAACAACTATGAAGGTTATAAAATAATTTCTTATCCAAGAAGGCCTAATGAAATGTAGAGCAGAAACTATAATAGGTTTGAATCTTTGAGTATTGAATTAGAATGATACAAGTGCAACAACTTTAGACACATGGCCAAATATTGTAGAATGAAATATCCTCCAAGAGAATTACAATAGAATAACGACAGTCATAGACATGAATCATAAATAATATGGATAAGGAATAAAAATCAGTACAACAATTAAGAATGCACACTCGCTCTACAAGCTCAACACAAGAAATGTGGTTGGTATGTTGACAATGGTTGTTCAAATCACATGACAGGTGATAAGGACAGGTTTCTAACCCTGAGAAAGGAAAGAGATGGGTCAGTCTCTTTTGGAAATGACAACTCAGACAAAATCATTGGAAGAGGCACATTCAATATTGGAAGTAAGGATGCCAAGGAAGAAAATGTTCTACTAGTAGAAGATACGAAACACAATATTCTAAGTGTTAGTCAAATGTGTGACCAAGGTCACAAATTTGTGTTTCATTCACATAAATGAGAGATAAGAAAAGAAAATTCAGGCAGAGTGGTGGCTACAACTGTGAGAAATCCAAGAAATATATACATACTAAGTGAAATTGGAAAATAAAAGTGTTGTTTAGGAAAGGAAGATGAAGTTTGGTTATGGCACAAACGAATGGGTCTCATAAACTTTGATAATATTTTCAAGGGTAGCAGAAAGGAAGCAGTCAAGGAAATACCCCAGATCATGAAGCCAACAAATACATTATGCAAGCATTGTCAACAAGGAAAGAAAACAAAGACCAAGTTCAAATCAAAGGAATACTCCACAACAAGACCACTGGAAATTGTGCATACTAATCTAGTTGGACCAACTAGAACAAAGGGTTTGAAACATGAACAATAATTTATGCTATTAGTTGATGATTATACCAGAATGAATGCAGTTTGTTTTCTCAGGAAGAAGTCATAGGCATTTGAGAAATTCAAGATGTACAAGGAAATGGTTGAAAATGAAATAGATTCAAAAATCAAATGTTTAAGATCAGACAATGGAGGAGAGTGTACTTCAAAGGAATTTATGGACTTATGTAGTAAGCATGGGATAAAGAGGAAATTCTTCGTTTCCAGGACACCACAACAAAATGGAGTCGTCGAAAGGAAGAAAAGGACAATACAGGGAAAGGCTCGAACTATGTTAATGGATTCCAAGTTGACAGACGTCTTTTGGGAACAGGCAATGCATACATCATTTCACATTAAAAACAAAGGAATGCTCATAAACAATAGTGATACAACTCCTTATGAGTTATGGAAAGGAAGACCAAGGAATGTGAAACACTTCAGAGTGTTTGGAAGAAAATGCTACCTTAAAAGAGAAGATGGAAAAATGGGAAATTTTGATTCTTGTGTTGACAAAGGTATACTTGTTGGGTACTCTAGCACAAGGAAAGAATACAAATGCTTCAATTTAAGTCTCAAAAAAATTGTGGAAAGCATCAATGTGATGTTTGATGAGACAGGTGGACGAAGGATAAAAGAAGAAGGCATGGACTCATTGGAACATGTTCATGAAGAAGAAATAAAGGAAGAAGAAGTAACAAAAGAGGAAGAAGAAGAAGAGCAACCAGAAGAGGAAGAGAAGGAAAAACAAGATCTTCAAGTACCTTCAAAGACACCTAGTACACAAATATAGAAAAATCATCCATTAGGTCACATTATCGGGAACAAAGATGCAATATTTGAAACTAGAAGAAGAATCCATTCACCAGAATAGTTAAACTTAGCACTACTATCCAAAATTGAGTCAAGAAGTTTTGACGAATCCAGGAAGGATGAATTATATATAAAGAGTTAGATCAGATAGAGAAAAATGACACTTGGGAACTGGTTCCAAAGCCAAGGAACAAGAATGTGGTTGGTATAAATTGGGTCTTCAGAAATAAATTGAATGAATATGGATAGGTTACCGGGAATAAAGAAAGATTGGTATGTAAAGGATACACTCAAGTTGAAGGTATAGACTTTGAATAGACGTTTTCCCTATTTTCCAAAATGGAAGAAATCAGATTGATCATATCTTATGCATGCTCCAAGAATATTAAAGTGTATCAGATAGACGTGAAATCATCCTTCCTAAACAGGGATCTAGAGGAAGAAGTCTACATTGAGAAACCGGAAGGATTTCAGCCGTCAAAGAATGAATATTATGTTTTCATGTTGAAGAAGGTCGTGTATGGTATTAAACATCCCCCCAGAGAATGGTACTTCAGACTGGACAGATACTTACAAGAGCAAGGGTTCAGGAAAGGGAATGTAGACAACAACCTCTACATCAAGGTAAATCAAGATAGTATTTTGTTAATTGAAGTTTATGTTGATGGTATTATCTTTGGTAGTGATGATAATAGGATGAGCCAAAATTTTGCAAAGGATATGCAAGATGAGTTCAAAATGTCATTAATTGGAGAATTATCTTTCTTTTTGGGTCTTTAGATATGTCAAAGCAATCAAGGCATTTTTATCTCACAAACCAAGTATATCAGAGAAATGATAAAGAGGTTTGGAATGGAAGAATACAAACCAGTTAGCACTCCTATGAAAACCAATTGCAATCCAAGTAAAGATGATGATTCAAAAGTTACAGATCAGAAGTTGTATAGTGCTAGCGGGAAAAAACCCCCTATGGCTACACCAGGGTTTACAATGTAGGCAGATCAATAACCATTTAAAATTCTCCTACTTCTTTAACTACCCAAAACGTACCCCATACTTTTGCAAGAAAAGTAAAATGAGAAGGATCTGGTAACTGTACCTTTACTCCACGTTCGGTGTAGATCCTCTCACACTTGATAGCTTCGCTTACTGCAAACCTCCTCCCAAGGTCATCCTGCATTCAAAGATAGATAAACAGAGAACTACAAGCATACATTTCATACATAAATAAGGGTTAGATGTTAGAATAAAAACATAAAACAAATGCAAACATTCTACACATCATGTTATTGGGACAGGAAAAGTACTTCTTTTATTGATAATACAATGATTACTTACAACCAAAGTTGACTACTACTCCTCAAACCTAGTCTAGGCTCCTCTTCACCAAGATCCAAGTGCACCTCCATGTATTTTTCTCCTCTCAATCTTCTTATTGGGAAATGGATTGAGTTCTAATGGAGGAAAAAGGGAAAAATTGAGGGATTCTGAGGCAAATCTCACAATAAGGCTGCAAATGCTTGGGGCAAGAAGGGGATGTGAAACGGGAAGAGTTTCATTGTTCCTATGTCTAGATGTGGAATGAGACCCCAAAACCTCCTTTTATATGGAAAATGATGGTTATTTGGTTGGGTGACGGGCTATAGGTGGTGGATTAGTTGAGAAACTACCTAATAGCCCATAATCTCAACGAATTCCTTGCAACTTTTTCATTTTTGCAACTTTTGCAAGTATACACGGGTTGTAGTGGTGCAGCCAGCATACGTATGTGGGATGTAGTGGTGTAGAAAGCGTGTTTACATGGGAAGTATTGGTGCAAGGCACGTACATCTTCAAAAAACGAGTTTTTAAGAAGAGCAAAGCAATGATGGCTTGGCAAAAATAGCAAGTAAGAGGGCCAAATGGCAGGTATGAATATGTGGATCAGATTAGGGTTATAATAGATTCCCCCTAATGTGTGAGGTCAGAATAGCATTTGATGACCAAAATACATCACAAAATCTTCCCCAATGTACAAAGCAAGTGAGCCCAGGACCAGAGTTCGGGAGGTGCCATCTGCAAAAATAACAATTGTCTCTCTGAGGAAGGCATACCCATGCTCGGGATAAAATAAATCATGGATTCCAGTCAAATACAACAGATCCATGTCATATAACTACATAAAGTGTATCCGCGAGCAATACACAACAGATCTACATCTCAAAATCAAAGATATACATGTATAGTATCCATCTTTAGGAAGCCAATGACGCCTGATGGTTGGAGATGAGGTCTTCAGAGCTCGAGAAACAACTTCAATATATTCAAAACTTGGGTAGGAGTGTAATGTGAGTGTACGACTTCACTACCTAGAGGTCTTTAATGACTCATCAAGAATAGACAAGAAGATCTCAATGATCAGGCAGAAAATTCAGTGATTTCAAACAAGGACTTGATTGGACTTTCGGGATGGTCGGGTATGAGGAAAAGAGACAAACTGCAGAAAGGCTGACTCAGGATGGATGAAAATTCCCTTGGACAATAGCATAAATATTATCAGACTCAGGCAGCATGACATTGACATAAGTTCACGATGCAGGAGGCAACACAAAACTCTCCATATGTTTGGGAGAGTAACCAAACAGAGGAGGACACAGCTCTATGTAGCGAGAACAACTTCCTAAGGTCATATTAGATCCAAAATATTGAGAAACAAATGGAAGGATGTTCTTTTTCCAAGGGTGACTCATTGTGTTGCCAAAAAAGAATATATATTTCCCATCCCCTCTTTTTGCTGGTTTTTTTTTTTTTTTGTCTTTTTCAATATTTTTAAAGAGCTTGAAAAATAATAAAAGAATGTTATGTTACAAAGGAGGAACGAGTGTCACAAGCATACTAGTTCCAAGAACAAGGAACGCACTAATGCTCAAAGCAAGGAGACATGTGCAAGAAAAGGACACTCAGGAAAATTCCTCCATGGGTCAAGGTGTCAAGTTGCAGAGGCAAAGTGAGACAAGGATTTCATATAAGGCATGCTTCAAAGGTTCAGTTGAGAGCAACATGGAGCCAGAATTAGGCCAAATATGCAAAGATGAAAATGTGATTAGCAAGACACGATGAAACCCCCTTCAATGTAATTTTTTTAACAATCCCAAAGAAGGTAAGCTCGATAGTTATTTCATTTTTAGAGAGTCTAAAAAAACGTAAACGAATACTCCACTGGAGTACCTTTTTCAAAAATAGTCTAGCCGGTTCGAAAAAGTTTTAAACTTGCACCGAAAGACATCTATTCAAAAAAAATTTAACGAGTGTGACAAAGACAAGATCACTCGACAAACTTTTCAATTTTAAGGAGTCTGAAAAGAGGTTAACTATGGACATTTCCTTTTTCTAGATTTAGTCTCCTTAGCCCGAAAAAGTATAAAATTTACTAAGGAGAACTCTCCCGGTGAGACAAATCTCCTGAGGTGTACCTTTTTCCTCCATAATATACCGGCCGGAAAAAGGGGTAAAATCATGCCAGTAGATGTTCTTCTGGACTAATTTAACGAGTGTGAAGGAACAAGGTCACTCGACGATCTTTTCAATTTTAGGGAGTCTGAAAAGAGCTTAACTATGGACTTCGTGGGGGTTCCTTTTTCGTAAGTAATCTCCAAGGCCCAAAAAAGGTGATAAACCAAAACCAAGGAGAATGTTCCTTTTTCGTAAATTTAGTCCCTCAGGCCTGAAAAAGGGTTAAACTTATAGTTGAGAATACTCTCCTAGCAAACTGAAGCTCCTAGAGTATACCTTTGTTCGTAAAATTGACCATCCAGACTGAAAAAGGGGTAAACTACCATTGGACAAATGTGCCTTCAAATTTCAGTTTGGTGAGTGTAAAGGACAACAAGATCACTCAAAAATCTTTTCATGTTTACAGAGACTGAAAAGGGCTTAAAGAAGACTCCAAGGGGCTATGACTCATGTACAAAATTGGTTCACGTAGAGCCCACTGCTAGGCTCAAACCAGGAGTCTCTTCGATAGTCAACTTGGAAAGTCTCCCAAAAGGGAAGAAAACACAAACCATGGTGTAAGTCCTCCCACGGTATAGAAATTGTAGTCATGGCCTCAAGGATAGCCTCATTTGAAGGAAATTCAAAATCTGATAAATCACACAAACGAGGGTTGACAGTCTCAAAGGGTGAAGTAAACTGACCATATTCCATATGACGATGGAAGCTTTGGTGAGGACTGACAGAGTCTATCAATGAAGAATCAAAAGAACGAGGGCTTGAGGATATACAAACAATGATATCAAACTCAGAAGGAGAATCAAGATCACTTGGACCAAGAGGGAGAAGCAAGGGATCCCATTCCCCCATTGGATAAACCTATGGATCAATTGTTGAGACCAAGTCTTGAGAAGGAAAACATGATTGCACAGGTTCCTGCTCAGAAGAAATTGAACACTGAGGATAAGACGCCACATAATTAACCCGTGGCGAGGTAGAGTCTACGAGGATACTAAGAACATATAAAGGGGCAGGTTGAACTAATGCCGAATCAGGATGGTGATTATCAGATGCCATCTAGTCAATAGTGACAATGCTTCCATTATGATGGAAATGCATCACCCAGAAGAGCGTAGACACCACATCGTTCATAGAATATACATAATCACACCCGAGAAGCATATTGAAATCCAATGGGCCTTGCACCACTATAACATCAACAAGGACAATCTTCCCACCTAACGAGATAGGAAACTGAGGAAGAACCCCCAAATATTCACTAGGACATCTGTCAAAAGACAACAGCTCATGCGAAGCAAACACCAACTCAGGAGATCCCAAGAATTTCCAAACCGAGGAGGATAAAATACTTACAGAGGATCCTTCATCCACAATACATCAATAAATGTTTTTTTAATTAACTTCAACCCTTATTTGAAAGGGTGTGGAAAAAGGAAGACGAGGCTCAACAAGGTCATTCCAATCAAAGGAAACCATCCTAGGGATTGGAGGGGGTTTTCTCGAAGTGAGTGAAATGCCCCCTTGTTCTGAAAGTACTGAACTAGAAATGCTAAGAAGATAGTTGGTAGACACATCACTCTCCAAGAGAAGAGTGGGTTCAGCTGAAGATTGCATTGGCATGACTACTTTGGTAGACTCAACACTTTCCAAGAGAAGAGTGGGATCAACTAAAGGCTGCATTGACGTGACTACTTTCTCAACCAATGGTTGAATAGGTTGTGAGACTACATGGTCTAAAGGCACCTCACCCCCCAAAAGAGGAGTGGGATCAACTGAATATTGCATCGGCGTGACCACTTCATCAACCAAAGACTGAATAGACTATGAGGAAACCTCAGAAGACTCAGAATTAGAAGAGATTGTAGACAGGTATCACAATCTCCGTACCTCTAGAAAGCCAGGGCATAAATGAGTAAGGTGATCTCCCTTGCAAATATTACAAGGTAACTTAGGCTTACATCCTATCCATCTAGGTTTCTCAATAGAATAAATGCCCCCAACGTGACTAACAGTGACTGGTTACACATCTCCAACATGACTTGCATATGTTAGTGATGGGTCGATAACATGACTCGCAAAGGCTACAAACCCATTGCCAGTATGACTAGCAGTGACTGGACTTCCCCCCCCAACATGACTTGCAGAGGCTGGGTGATTTCCCCTAGCATGAATTGCAGAGGCTTGGTGTTGGTCTTCAACATTACTTGCATAGGTTGAGGACCTCTCTCCAACATGACTAGCAAAGGTTGGTGATTTCTTCTTCCTATTCTTCCTCTTTCTACTTCGTTTAGACTTCTGGTTACTAGTAATTGTACTTTCACCAAAGGTGAGAGAAGGAGGAGGAGAAGGCTTTGTTGATGAAGGAACATCAACATTATTCCCATGACATAAGGTGCTTAACTAAGAAGCATCAAGATAATTCAGCACATTTGGAATGGTACCCAACCAAACTGGTAGTCCCACATTCAACCTGGGAATGTACAAAGTGGCCATCAAAGGGACACCAACGTTTCCGAAGAAAGGAAAAGCATTGAATCCCCTTGCGAAGGGGTTCCTTGGTTGGTATCGTCAAGAATTTTAGCCATGAAGATAGTATGCATAGGTTCTCCCCTTGTGGGTTGTTCAAGTCCATAAAAGTCTCACATACTGACTATGGCGAACCAGTTTTATAAAAACAACGCCTATAAAGAGGCGGCTCCATGTTTCTAAGCGGAAGACAAAAAAGTCCTCACGACCAACAAACTGGGTGGTCTACCACCTTAGGTCAAAGACCCTAAGCAATGACTCACTAACTTACTATGGAAAACTAGGGAGCACAAAGAACACACTAAAAATTCCTAAAGGCAAATCAAGCACACCATTATCTAGTAGGAAGAACAGTGACGCCAACCAACACTAGAGAAAATTACCGATGCATTTGAAATTCGAACATGAAAGAACCCTCCGTGTATACTCTGCAAAGTGTGACCCGATGTCTATCATAGGTACCACGATATACCCCCGCAGTCACATGTGTAAGTCCCTAGAATATTGGAAACTAAGTTGCCAACTCGCAAAAAGTCACCAGGGGGGTATAGTCGACAGTCAGGTGGACCGCAATGAGCAGGATAACAAGTCCAAAACCTATAGAGGGTATCGAAAGGAAGTGGTCTGGAATACAACAGAGGATCTCAAATGGATTCGAGGTCCATGAAGCTCCGTAGGCAAATGCGGTCGGTAGTATTCCCACGACAGATCCTCAATATGCGTTGCCCACTACGTTTAGTCTGGCTTTGGAGGGGTTATCTTTGTTGACTTTCCTCACACGACCTCATGTTTATCCCCCGTGTTAGAGGGGGGTCCCGGATAACTTTCACGTCACTGGACTTTAACACTCCCTAACTCAGACTCCAATGTTTGATTTAACGACCTTGAAGAGTTTCCTCTCCAACCTAATTCAAGGCCCTAACCATAAACTATTTGGTTGACCCTACAAACATAAAAGTCTAGTTAATTTAGATTTAGTGTTCTTTTTACTGGCTTGATTTACTCAAAAAGGGTGCAGTAGTGCAACTGATGTTGTTAAGACTCTTGCGAAAAAATAAACTTATAAGAACACTAGCAAAGAAGTATTATCTTTCTTATTTTTCTTTTGAAATGATTTTAAGATGAGAAGAAAACACAACAATATGCTATTTTATTTTTATTTTTCAAATAACAATGCAAAGCAGATGCCAAGAAAGAAAGAGACCTAACAAACTAAGTTTTTTTTTATATTTTCTTCCAATCAAAGCAGAAATAAAAAAAGATTCTTAAAAATCAAGCTAAAAATAAGCTAAAAAATGCTAGGAAACACAAGAACATCAAGAAGAGAAGCAAA
>JASDQU010435968.1:37468-48260 GCA_032191745.1 Picea mariana
ATTTTCTTTGTATGGTGCATCTCTCATCCATTCTATTTGTT
This sequence comes from Picea mariana, assembly GCA_032191745.1. Classification (NCBI taxonomy): domain Eukaryota; kingdom Viridiplantae; phylum Streptophyta; class Pinopsida; order Pinales; family Pinaceae; genus Picea; species Picea mariana. Next base: position 37,510 of record JASDQU010435968.1, read on the forward strand.
GATTTTGGGCCACTTAGTCCTCCCTACAACTGTAATATGGATGTCTTCAAAATTCAAAATAAAGAGTCCAACAAACTTTTGTATACAACACTTTCTTCACATTGTTATAAATACATTAACAATTTGTATATTTAAAAAATGTTGAATAAACATATTAGAAGAAATAATATTATTTATTCACTTAACTTATAATTAAATGATTACATTTTTATTGTGGGAGCGATGTTTTTACAGAAAGTGTCTACAACTTTCAACCGTATTATGATCTCCCGAACTAGCAATGGAAGCCCCCACTCAAGGAGGAGTTTCCCCCTCTTTTTTTAATGTAGTGGCTAGTAGCAGTCGAACACCCTAGACCCATGCCCTCATTCTTGACACCTCAAGTTCTCCCATCCCAATGGACATGGAAGATACAAAGGAAGCTAAGTAATCCCCGACAAGCTTGGAATCACTCCCAGATTAGAACCATCTGAACCCAAAAGACGACAAGAAAATCCCATCGACTTGCATCCCGGAAGCAGAGGAAATTTCGCAGTACGAAATCTTGTCACCCCTCCTAGGGGAGGACATCCAATACATGCAATATCATGCCCTCACATGCAAATTCATGGGCCCTCATCCATCAGAGAAATCCCTCATGTGGTGTTTCAAAACCAGATGGAAGCCCAAAGGGGATGTCTCACTCAAAATGGGCTCCAAAGGATTCTTTACAACCATCTTCAACCTGGCTGAAGACCGAGAAATATTCTTCCAAGGAGGCTCATAATTATTCAACTCTGCTGGTCTATATATGTGGATTTGGAAAGAGAACTTCAACCTGGAAAAGGAATATTTCACTGCAACTCCGGTATGGATCAGATTGTACTCTCTCCCGCTCGAGCACTAGCGCACAAAAATTCTAGAGGGTATTGGAAACACTCTTGGATACTTTGTTAGGATTGCAGAGGCCACCCTTCAAGGTCGCTATACCTCCTATGATCAGATCTATGTCTACCTCGATGTCTCCAAATCTCTTCCAGCATCAATATGCCTCATATATAGGTACGTGGACTGGCTCCATACTATGGATTATGAAAATATTCCCTTTCGGTGTAGAAAATTCCATGCTAATGGGAACCTTTTCTGAGAATTTCCCCTGAATAAGAAAACCGAGACCCCCAATCCCCAATTGGAAAAGGACGAGGCAGGTTTTGAAAAATTCCAAGCAAAGCATAAAGCCAAAAATAAAATACCTACCCATCCCAACCCCAAAGGCCCCCGCACCAGTAACAGTTTCGACTCACTAGAAAACCTCTCAGAGCAAGAAGTACCCGACCCAATCCCATTGGTTGAGACCTGACCAAGTGGCCAACCTGGACAAGAAAAGAACCTTCTTGCCACTCTTTTCCCTTCATTCCTTATGTCTGACCCCCAGCTATAGGACCAAGATGATCCAATCATCCCAATGAAACCCTAAAGGAAGAGAAGGATGAACTGGAAGAAATGGATCTAGAAGATCTAGACCTGCAAGGCATAGTAGCAGCATGTGAACGGAAAGAGGAACACTCGATACCTGATCAACAAATCATACTATTGCAAAGTGCCTTGATCAAATCAAGGAATAAATAGAAAGGAGCAGTGACCCAAAAAGGTAAGAACCTTGTAGCTGCATCTTTAGGAATCAAGAACACTTCAAGCAAAGAAATTGTTAAGGTGCCAAAAGATGACAAAAAAAGAGGAAGGCCATCCAACAAGCAACTCTTACAGAAATGGGAGTACTTCTTCTAAATTCCGGAAGGATTAAGAGCATGGCGGAAAAATTATCTTCACACCCACAAGCTTCCCAATGAAATAAATCACATGGAATGTAAGAGGCTTTAACATACCAAGTAAGAAAATATGCTTAAAGACCTTGATATCTGATGAAAAAACTTCTATAATGTTGTTACAAGAAACCAAGTGCACATCCATAACTATGGAAAAAATGGTCACCATGTACTGGGGAAGTTGCAATGTCATAGCAATAGATGTCGAAGGGGAATGAGGTGGTTTGGCCATCCTCTGTAACCTCATTGAAATCTCCCTCTCATCATTCTTCACCACCCGACATAATATATCATCCAAATTCCAACCAATAGGATATGACCAATCTAGCTATATCACCAATGTCTATGAACCTCAAATTATGCAAGATAAACTAACCTTTGCGTAGTCTCTCTCCCTTATAGCTCCTCTCTTAGAAATCAATCCGCAGATCATAGGGGAAGACTTTAACATTATAACTTCTCTCCCAGAGAAAAGTGCAGGATTAAACCGATTGGATCAAAACTCTGAAATATTTAAAGAAACCATTAGCGACCTAGTCCTGGTAGACTAGGAAACCACTAATGGAACCTTTACTTGGAGAAACCAATGAGTTGGAAAAAACCATATAGCCTCCCTTCTGGATCATTTTCTCATCTCAAAATCTCTTCTTCAAAGAAACTACGCCATAGAAGCCACCATTCTCCCCTATCATGGATTAGACCATTGGCCCAACAACCTCCTCATTAACATCCCAACAAGCCCCAAGAACCGACCCTTCCACTTCGAATCCTTCTGGATAATAGACCCTTCCTTCCACTCTAACTTTCCCTCCTGGTGGAATGTAGCGATAGTCAACTTGAGCTCCCCGATGTTTATATTCCAGTAGCAACTAAAGAACATAAAACAACAAATCAAGATATGGAATAAATCATAATTTGGCAACATATTTCAAGCCAAAAAACAACTTGAAGCAATAATGAAACAAAACCAACATCAGATGATCACATTAGGGTGCTCCCTATATCTAGTAGAGGAATAAGTATCACTCATGTCCCAAATAGAAACTAGGGATAAGCACGAGAAAATATTTTGGAGACATAAATCAAGAGTCCTATGGCTAAAAGAAGGTGAGAGAAAGTCAAATTTTTTCCACAATTTGATGATCCAGCGAAGACATCAGAACAAAATTATCTCTCTAAAAGACCAACAAGGAAAAAAATTAAGAAACCACCAGGATATCCAATCATAACTTATTCAATACTACAGAACTCTAATGCAAGAACCTCATTTGAATTGAAAGGATGCAATCAAAAAGATTACCTAGCATATTCCAAAAATGATAAATGAAAATCATAATGAAACACTGATGAGTTTAGTCACCATGGAAGAGGTGGAGCAAGAGATCTGGGAGATGCCAAAAGGGAAATCTCCTAGACTTGATGGATTCATAGTGGACTTATACCAATCTTGTTGGCCGATAATAAAGAATGAAGCATGGGAAGTAGTGGAAGACTCTAGAAAATACAAAAAAGTCCTCTTATCTTTCAATGGTACCTTCCTCACTATCATTACTAAAGAAGACAAAGTAGAAAACCCCAGCAAATTTATCCCTATATCTCTCTGCAATTTTATCTACAAACTCATATCCAAAATCATTATGAGTAGAATAAAACCCCTCTTCCCATCCCTAATCTCCCTAGAGCAAACATGTTTTGTGGAAGGAAGACAAATCCTAGACAGTATAATCCTAATGCATGACTTAATCCACTCCCTTCATTCCTCCAAGAAACCCAGAATTCTCATCAAATTAGACCTTTCAAAAGCCTTTGATAGCTTGAACTAGAACTATATCTTCAACATCCTGGCCGCTTTTGGCTTCAGTGAAAATTAGTTACAATGGGTTAACTCACTTATCTCCATGACCTTCTTTTCTATCTTGGTTAATGGTTCCCCCTCCTTGACCTTCTCCCCAACCAGGGGTATCCATTAGGGAGACCCCCTCTCTCCCTTCCTCTTTATCCTAATGGAAGAAGGCTTGGGAAGGGCTATCAAGGAAGAAGTGGAAGTAGGAAACTAAAAGGGGCTCTCTCTCCATGGAGAAAAATCTCCATCCACGCATCAAAAAGTTGTGGACGACACAATTTTAATGGCTTCTCCAACTTTGAAGGAATCCCTCACAATTAAGAAAGTCCTCCATGACTTCTTAGAAGCCTCAGGGATGTGTTTCAATGAAGAGAAGTCCAACATCTTCTTATTCAACACCTCTCAGTCAATCCAGTGTCATCTAACATGTCTCTTAGGGTTCCAACTAAGCAATCTTTCATCAAAATACCTAGGATTTCCTCTAACAAAGAAATCCTTAAAGACAAATTTTTGGGAGGTTCTCCTAGAAAATATGGAAAACAATTGGGCAATTGATCCCTCTGTTCACTCAATATATCTAGCAGACTCATCCTCATCAAGTCGGTCCTTCAAGCAATTCCCATCTACCATCTCTCAGCCATAGCATCTTTGACATATATTCTCAGAGCGATAAGAGATCTACAAATAAAATTCTTATGGGGCAACTCGAAAAAAAAATGGGCATTAGTGGCATGGGAAACAATTTGTCTTCCAAAACTAAAGGATGTCTAGGATTGAGGGATCCATAAACTCTCAACCAAACCCTAGGGGATAATATATGGTGGTGTTGGCTAACTAATCCCCAAACTCAATGGGCTAGTCTCTCAAAAATTAAATACACCCAAAATAAAAAAACCAGACAGATCAAAAAAATGAATAATGCCCCTCTGGGTTCGCGCCTCTAGAACATAGCATGTCATAACCACCACTTAGTTCAAGAAAATTACTTTTGGTAAATCAACAATGGAAAGGATTCTCTTTTCTGGGAGGACACTTGGAAACAACTCCCTAGACTGGAAAACCGACCATCTCTTCTCAGACTGCAAGCTAGAACGACATCCCAAAATAAGTCCAATGTTGCTCAATACTAGATGGAAGAAACAAACCCCAGTCATTGGAGGAAATGTATCCCTTACCATGGTTGGACTGGAGAAACACACAACAACACCATAGAGGGTTTCCTAGAGGTACTCAACAAAAGGAGGATTTGTAGCTTCAAAAAACAAGATCACATTCGATGGGGCAACAACTCTTCTCGAACCTTCACAACTAAAGAAGAATATGAGATACCTTCCTAGCACAACAAGCTTCCTCAAGTCCAGATCTGGATCATGATTTGGAAACAAAACCTTTGGCCAGAATGTTTGACCTTCCTTTGGATGATTTCCCTAAACATAGCTCTCACTTGGGACAATTTATGCAAACGAGGAATCCCAGGCCCCTCTTGATGCCCTCTTTTCCAAGAGAAAGAGGAAACAACATAGAACATCTTATATATATGAATTTACATAGAAAACCTCTAGACCCTCATGATGCTTCTTTTTCGATGCTTTGGTCACAACAGGAACTCCATAAGAGACACCATAGAACAATGACCAACAATAATAACTCAGAACCCCATAGTCAACATAGCTTCGAATCTCTTACCTAGATTTCTTACCTAGGAATCCTGAAAAGAGCGCAACTATAGGGTATTCAAGCTCCAAGCCATGCCTAATAAATAGCTCTAGAACAAGGTTCTCACCTTAGTCTGGGAAATGATTTTGGCCCAACTCTGGGAAGACAAAGACTAGCAAGTTATCCCATTCGAGCTGTCAGTATTCCAAGGCCTCAACCTCAGAGCCATCCTTGCTCCCCTTAGGAAGCATACAACAACAACCCCTATCGATTTTACATCTCAGTCGAAGCCCCCATTGAAAGGTTTATCAAGATGAACTTCGAGGGGGGCTCAAAAGGAAATATGGGTCAGGCACAGTATGGCGAAGTCTCTAGAAACAACAAAGGAAGCATCTTGAGAATGTACGGGGGTCAAATGGGGATAAATACCAACAATGTCGCAGAACTCTGGCCACTAGAAGAAGGTCTCTGCATAGTCGGGGCCCAGGGTTATGACATGCTAACTCCTAAATCATAATCAATATGTTCAAAAGCTTGCAACATGGCTCGCCGACATCGAAAATCATAAAAAATTGGCATCTAGAGGCTAGTCTGGAATCCATTCAACAAATGTTGGCCTTCATGCCAATGATCATACCCAGACATGTGAAGCACATGACCAACAATATGGCAGACTGGTTAGCTAATGAAAGCCTAACGATCAAGGAGGATTCATGGGACAAGCCCTGGAACCCCTCAAAGGAGGAGGGTTTCTTCCAAGCCTATGCCACAATCGCAATACAAGACATTTCCACCTAGGAGCATGAGCAGGCTGACTATCCAAGAGAGTTTCAAGCCCCACAAGAATCTAGAAGGAGTAACAACATCAAAATATCCCCCGAGGAAAGGAGGGATCGAGCGAACGATAAATTAGACGGAAGCCCAACTTTGGCAAGGAAAGAATTGAATTTACAAGCGGTTGAGCGCTAGGATGAAGGATGTGACGTGCCTCATATCCACATCGGCACCTACCACCTAAGTGACTCCTGGAATTGGAAAACAAGGCTGAATCCACCACATGAAACCAAAACAAGAACAAGTGGGGAAGCCACTATGGGGATCCTACCAGCAAGAGAGGTGCACCCCCTATCGAAAGAAGAGATAAGGAAGAATGAATATGGAGAGGGGATCCCCGAGACTAGAGGGGGGATACTAAATGACATAGAAAATCATACATCCCCTCCTGCGTGCGATCAACATGACATCCAAAGGGCACTCTGGCAATCAGACGACGATCAACTGCCAACTACCAACAAGGATGTCAGTTGGAAAGACCATGCCATGGGAAGCCCATGAAAGTATTTAACATAGAGGCAGACTCCCGAGCTGCCAGGGGGAGGGATCCAGATAGACAATCTCGGGACCTCTCACCAACTCACCCGAAAGGACAAGAATCAAAACCAAGTGGAATGGGTCAATGACACCTGATCGTCAGGTAGAAAAGGAAGGAGAGCCTCACGTTTGACATTCAATATCCGCAATTAAGGAAGCTAATGAAGGCGACTAATTTCGAGGGCAAGGAAAAATGGGAACGACGGATCTCCCATGAAGCAACGAATTCGGGAGGAAACCCAAGGCAGGGCCAGCAAGGTGGAGGAAAAAATGAAATAAATGAGAGTTATGGGGCATCCTTTGGACGCCCAGACTCACTCTCATCCCTATAATATCCTCCCCGATGATGAGCCCCTCTCCTCATAGAAGGAATGTGAAACTTAACAAAATTTTGATGCCTGGTCTGCAAGTCGAGAGCCTCGCTCAGGACATTCGATCCCCCTCTATTGGTAGCAAGAGATCTATTGAAAATACTCTCTCAATCTAGTACCACCGTTCAATTTGAGCCCTCATCAGAGATATCATACCCCCGTGGCATGAATATCCTCTCGGTTATAAACGCGAATCGAGACTCCCTGGAGATTCCACTTTGAGTTGACAACAGGAGGGGTTACCAGACTCTCACGTCCAACATGAGGCCTTTAACATCACTAGGAACTACATTTCAAATACCCCTCAGCGATTCTAGAGAGCTCTGGATGAAGCAGAAGACACAGTCAACGAGGAACGAGAGATGACTACTAATACAGAAATAGTTGAGACCACTATCCATTAGGTCCCATATGTTGGTCACACCAGGGACAGGGACACTCGATATTGGAGGACAACGAGCTCTACTGGCACCTCTAGATGCTTCTAGAACAAATGATACAAACTAGGGAAGACACTCAAAACACAGTCCAAGTCCAGCTCGATGGCCTCCACTTGATAGTTCGAGAGATCCTCGCTCACCTCCCTCAAGCAGCGCATCATCAGCCTCTAGGGCATAATGAAGCTCAACCGTCAAATCCTCAGACCTTAGGCAAGGGGCCCTTTGCCCCAAGAAGTGGGTTCCCTAGTAGTCTTTAATTTTTGAAAATGATAGTTTTTAGTAGTTATAGGGATGGTACTTTCAACAAAACATTGGTTTTTAAGTTTTTTTAGATATTTCGTAAACATTTTATTTGGCCAGATGGTATCTATCTATGTTGTTGGTCTAGTTTTCTGAGTGGTAGGCCACCAACAAGGGTTTTTGGATTGTATGATATATGAAAAATATAATAGAATTTTATGTGTGAACTTTACAAAAAAAATAAAATTAAATTATTACTAAAACAATGACATTATTGGACTGGATCACAAGTTTTAACCTTCATTCTGGTAAGAATTCACACTCAATGCAAAGATTGTGTTGAAAAATTCATACTCTTCATAATATAGATGATTGGATCCAAAAGCAATGGGCCCATACACTTTGTTTTGATGGCGCTTCAAAGAGAAACCCAGGGGAGATGGGTGCAGGGGGGGTTCTCTACAAGCCTGGAGGAAAAATAATCTTAAATTACTATTGGAATCTTGGGAAAGACACCAATAACAAAGTAGAGGCTTACGCCTTACTAAAAGTCCTCCAACTAGAAAATACCCACCAAATTCTCAATTTGAATGTCCTAGGGGTCTCCAAGACTATTATAAGGATGATGGTCTAGGGGACAAACCCAAAAAAATTAAGCCTAAAACGAATAATTGACCGAATACGAGTCGACTCTTAGACCATCAAGATAACATTTTATCACATACTAAGAGAGAATAACAAGGCAACAGATAATCTGGCGAATGAAGCCATTGGGAAACTACCTGGAACTTTAGGCATGGAAGGTATTGAAGCATTAGCCCCCCTAACCTAATGCGCCACATGACCAGGAGCCAGCATGCAAAGGTTGGGGGGGGGGGATTATTGGGGTTCTAGCGCACGTAAGGACAGGTGGACTGGACATGTGTAAAAGGTTGGGGGTGGAGATTTTCTAGGCTCTAGCACACACAAGGACAGGTGGACTGGACATGCAGACGCCAGAGCAGCAGAGGGCATGTGGATCAAGAATGCGGAGAAGGCCAACAAAAGAGAGAGAAGGAGGAGCGGATGGGTGGCAAGTCCCATCGGTCATTGCGCAGCGATGACTAACCGTCTAGGTGATGGCTTCATCATGGTTCTGGGTGATCAGGTGTATCGCCCTTCTGCGCTCATGGGAACAAAAGGAATAAAGTCTTTGACGCAGATGGACAAGGATGCTGCAGCCTAGATACGTAGGTAATGCGTCAAGGTGATGCCAGGTTCATTTCCAAGCTTGGAAACATGGAGGTCTTAGGTACATCGCACAAGGAAGATTCATCGACCTTTTTGGCTAGCATGAGCCAAACACTAATCGTAACATGGGGGAATTTCGGCCTGTACTCATCCTTGCAGGGGAAAAGCCATATTGTGGTTTTGGTAAGCCTATTTGGCCGATCCTTAACACTGGTCTTTCATTTTTTCTCTCCTTGTCACTTTTGGGTTCCTCCTCGCCTTCCACATAATTCCTCTCTTTGCCCTCTGCCTTGCTTACGCTTCGCCCAAAACTTAACTCAGGGTTCTCAACCAACTTTGTTTATTCCCTTCCAGTGCTTCGGGGATCATCCCCATTTGGCTTTGATTCTTCTTACACATCACACTATGTTTCGTCTTTGTTCCACTTGGAGCCTTTTCCAGTGGCTTTTGTGGACTCTAGACATTCTCAACCCACCCTTTCTCTCTCCTCTCCACAGATTTCTTGATTTGTTGTAGCCTTGCGGCCCCCTTAGCAGACTGGGCGTCTCTTGGAGGATTCAAAGCACCTCAACACTCGTAGATATGCAGGGTGGCAAAGGCCTTTTCATGGAAACTGGTCAGCTGGATCTTGAGGAAGAATGCATGGGCTGCCACAGGATGAGAATTCAATTGGGAGCTCTCAGTTCCACTCTGACGTGTTTGACTATGACGTTTGAACTCGAAACTCTTCCTCAACATAGGCACTTGATCGAAAGGCTTCAAGATGAAAGCTATGCCCAGAGGAGCCATATCGAGGAGTAGCCTACCAATATGGAGATAATGCAGCATTGTTTGGACCATCTTGAAAGAGCACAACAGTAGCCAAACAATCCAAAAAGCGGCCAGGGGGCATCCAAAAATGAAAACTTAGTCTCAGTAAACCAAATTTTGGACCTCAACGAGTCCCACCCAGAAGTAATTCGGGAGCAACAACAAATCAAAATGGAACCGAGTAGTTGAGCCCCTTTAATTTCTAGTTGCCATGTTTTGTTTTTCGATATATATCAATGGAGTCTTTTATCGATTGTATTATGTGAAATACAAGCATAAGAGTATAGCTAGGGAAGGAGGACACTCTATGAAAATCAATTTTGTTCCAATACATTGAGATGTCAAAGTGTATACTTTTCGAAGGCCTTTAATGGCCCCCTTCTTTGTAAATATTTCACAGTTTTTGTAAAAAAAAAACAATGACATTATTGAACCTCAAAAAATTGATGGATAAACAAAATAATGCTTGAAAAAATTGATGGAAAAAAAGAGGAGAAAACTGAATGACTCTTGTTCAACCCTTTTACACCAATCTGCCAACTCAATGACTCCAATTTTTTACACTCAATGTGTCCCTAAAAAGAGAATAAAGCCTAAAAATCATGGAAAAGCTTTTACAATTACAATTGTCAATTACCTCTAATACCATCCTCAAAATAAAGAGAAGCAAAAAAAATTATAATATTTTTTGGATTTCTTACAATATTTTTTAAATATTAATTTAATTTATAAATATTGATTTGAAATATTTTAAAAATAATAATTAAAAAAAAATTAATGTTATTATTTTTAATTTAAATATATGAAAATGAATAAAACTTCTTTTAATAAACAAAAACAAAAATTAGCATATTCTTTGACATTAATAAATGCTCATACTTGGATTAAAAGGTCTTTCTAATCCTCACTATAACATAACGGTTTTCTGTTTAGATAAGAAAATTTCCTCATCTTAAATTACCACCTATCTTTTTATCAAATATAA
>JASDQU010435969.1:15735-43566 GCA_032191745.1 Picea mariana
ATTAATGTCTAGAGCATGAAAATTGGATTCAGCCATCAGTTTGCCCAAACCCTGACCTTTGATTAGTTTAGTGGGTTTTATTTCTATGTCATATTCCAGAATAACTGCAATCCACTTTCCTCTCCTACCATCTGGATTATCCTGAGTCAGGATATCTTTTACCACGACATTCAGAACATATGCAATATTTGTGTGAGAATGGAGAATATAGACTCTGAAATATTTTATGGCCTTTACCAGAGCAAAAGATTGTTTCTCCATTATGTTTTAGTTCAATGCAATATCTCTCAAAGATTTGTTGAAAAATGCTATGGTTTGTCCGTACCCTTCGATGTTTTTCTGCAATAGTATTGTTGTGATGGTGTGTTCAGAAGTGAAAGAGAACAGAAAGAAATCTTTGGTGTAGTCTGGGCTAATCAAAACTGGGGCTTGGGTGCGTGCATGTTTCACCTGCTCAAATGACTGTCTGGACTCGGTGTTCCATCTGATTTTGGTGTCTTTTTTCAACATATTTGTGATATTCCTAAGAAGTTGGGTATGAATCTTCTTAGGAAATTTATTTTTCCAATGAATGATTGTAACTCTTTAATGTTCCTAGGGTGTTCCACTTTCTGGATGGCTTCTATTCTGCTGAGGTCTATTTTAATTCCATATTTAGAGATTATGTGGCCCAACAACTTGCTTTCCTCTAAACCGAAAAGGGTCTTTTTTGGATTCAGTGAAATCCCTAACTTTCTGCACTTCTCAAACACTCGTCTGAGATGATGTAAATGTTCTTCGTCAGATTTGGAGTAGACGATCACGTCATCCAGATATATGACTATAAATCTTCCAAGCTCATCCACAAAAGAAATATCCATTTCTCTTTGGAAAGTGGCACCAGCGTTCATCAGACCAAAAGGCATTTTCACATACATGAAAGTTCCCCAGGGTGTGGTGAATGTTGTTTTATCCTAGTCATCTGGGTGGACAAGGACTTGGTTGTAACCCGAGAAACCATCTAGTAAGGATATCGTACTGGCCCCAACTACCTTTTGTAAGATGTGGTCCATTTTAGGAAAAGGGTAATTGTCTTTGAGGGAAACCTTGTTCAAATTTCTAAAATCAATGCAAAGCTTGATTTCGCCAGTTTGCTTCCTGGTAGGAACTAGAATAGAAACCCATTTGGAAAATCTCAAGGGGACTATAATTTTGGCTTCATATATTTTTTTTATTTCCTTTTCTATCAGGGGAAGCAACTTGGGATTGATTCTCCTAAGTTTCTGCCTGAAAGGTTTGTGTTCTTCTTTTATTGGGATCCGATGTTGTATGATACTTGTGTCATAAGATTTTAAATCCTCGTAACCCCAAGAAAACACATCTACATATTCCTTAAACAGTTCAATGTATTTTCATTTTTGCTCAAGGGGTAGGGATTTGGAAAGTTTTATCATCTTGGGTTTCTCCTATGTTCCTATGTAACACTATTTGACCTCTTTACCACTAGCTTCAATTTTTGGTTTTTTGGCTACATCATTAAAATCAAACAAGTCTTCTAGGGGAACTAAACCTCTAGGTAACACATTGTTTTTCAAATGTAAAATACTAGAATCTACTTCTTTTTCATTCAATTCCTCTAAATCTACTTTATTTACACTACCATTTTCAAAAACAGATTTATTTACATTATCACCATCGTTCTCTAAGTCTATATTTGTACATTCGAAATCATTCTTACACTATACGGAGTCTTCAATTTGATCATCATTCCCAAATACCTGCCAGTATCTGATGTTGTCTGGAACAGTTGGTCTGCACTTCACCTCTACTGTGTATTGGTGAGTGGGCTGAAAAGGTATTTTGCATGTAGTTGTTGATGTGGCTAACCCGTCTGCTAGTATGTTTTGTCCCCTGGGCATTACCTACAAGTCGATTTCTGTAAAACATTGAAGGGCATCCAAAATGGAATTCATGTAAGCTCTAAGTCTGGGATGTTTAGCTCCATACTCACCTTCAATTTTCTTAATAAGCAATTCATAGTCACCCCTTACCATAATTTGTTTGGAAACAACCTTCTTTAGTAGTTTCAGGTCAAGCATCAAAGCTTCGTATGTAGTTATGTTGTTAGTGCATTGGAAATTCAGTTTGTAAGAATGGATCTTTGAATACCTTGATTTGTGATTATGCAACCAAACTACAGCTCCAGCTCGCTCCTTGATCACAACTCCATCAAAATCCATGCTCCAAAAATCTGTTGGCAGTTCCTCACTTTCCACAGTTGTGGTATTTCTTACCTCAACGATTACTTTATCTTCTTTCGTATTAGTTGCATCATCTTCCCGCTGAGCAATTTGTCCTTCCAAGTCACCATCATTGTACAGAATGAAAGAATCTAGATCAGAGTGTGCAGAGTATAGTGCGTAGTTTTGTGTCTTTTCCTGACTACTGACCATATACTTCATCAGAGTCTCTTTGTACAGTCTTCTCTGCTATCCAAATACTGGGATGGTGGCATAGTACATATCTAGCTGCAAGGTACCTTTCAGGTTAGCTCCCCAGGATCTTGATAGTAACATACCGTATTTCGAGGGAATGTATGTAACCACGATATCCATCACCATACTCTTCGTCGGGATTTGAGCTAGGGTGATGCATAAATACTTAATTAGCCCTATACATTTGACCTTGCTAGAGTCAAAAGAATGCAAATCCTTGTAGGGTTTGGTGACCTCAAGTCCCAACTTTTCCATCACAGCTTTGGGCATCAGGTTGTGAGAGGTGCCTGAATCTAGCATAGCATTGTGTAATATCGAGACATGGATATTCAGGCTGATGTAGAAAGGGGGAATGGCACCGTTATCAGTTTGACCATCAACTTCAGGGCCGAACAGGAGCTCAAGTTGATCATCAGTAAGATTTACCGTGTCTAAGTGATTGGTTGATCCAACATTCAGGGCCTTCATACCTATCTCTGGTTTGATACTTAATGCTTTAATCACCTGCAACCTGTAAGCATTCTTGCTCATCAGTTCGGAAAGAGGAATGGGAATCTTTAATGTAGCTAGTCCCCCTTCAAGGCTGAAAGTAGTGGAAGATTTGCTTAGGCTCTGCACTTCTGTTTTATCCATCAAAATCCTCTGGGAAGAAGTACTTGGTTGACTAGTCGATGAAACCTCAGTCTGATTTGATCTTTGTAAAAATTTAGGGTTTCATTTTGTAGGAGATTTGGAATTATTCCTCTCAGGCACTTTCTTGGGAGAAGTTTCTGAGGTTTTCTTGGTCTCGACTATTCTCTTCGTTTCGGTAGCCTTCTTTGTTTCAGCAGCCTTCTTTGGAGGGTTGTCATTTTTCCTCTTGCTTCTCAAGTTATACTGCCTATGGACCTCCATTGTAGCATTTTCAAAGGCATGTTGTTATGTTTCCTCTGCTTCCTCATTTACCTCTGTTTATGAAAGGAGAAAGAGCTCTTGCTCTTCCTGAGTGAGAAAAATGGATTCATCATTGTGGATGCCCATGAGTTTTATATGAGTGTCATCCAATTCTTCGATTATTTCCTCACCTTCATCGGCGTAATTTTCCTGAAGGGGTGGCTTGATCTGCTAATCAAGCCCCCTCTGTTCTCTTTGATCTCTAGGATCTCTCTACCTGATCTGGGTGGGATTTCTTCTAAAGTTTGGATTCTAAATATGAGGAGCAGCTTGGTTTTCCCTTGGTGGATTTATCTCGGCTATAATAAGTCTCTCCATAGCTCTGGCTAGGGAATCTAGTTTGGCATCTGAAGAGGAAATGGAAGTCTCTTCCTTAATCGTGACCCTTCTTTCTGTTCTCTGTCTGTCTCTTCTAGCTAAAAGATTTGCTTCCATGCTTACGGCACTTTTCTGCATGTCTTCCAGAGTTGCATAATTTCTTTCCCTTAGCTGATATGACAAATCAGTGTCAAATCCATTGGGGAATTTTATTAATGCCAAACCTTGAGGTGGTTTGATATCAGCTGGAATTGCATTGTAAATATTGTTGAAATGAGTGCAGTAATCTTGCACTGTCTCTCCTTGGTTCCTTCAGATATTCTCATATTCTGACAGGATCTGGAGAGGATTTTTCTTTACCTCCCATCTATCAAGAAAACTTCGTTGGAAAGAAGAAAGGTCCACTACCGTAGCAGGACGTAAAGCTTTGAACCATTTTTTAACATCCCCGGTCAGACTCTGTGCAAAAATTATCATCTGGACGTCTACCTCATCGGCTCCTTACAAATCAAAATAATCATTCATCTTTTCAACATGTTGGTGTGCATTCAAAGGACCAGTACCATCAAACTGAGGAAGTATGGTTTGATAGTCCTGAGGCATGGCATGTAAAGGAGCAGTCAACACTAATGGAGCATATATTGCTGCCATGATTGGTGGAGGAGGTTGAACAACAACTTGTGTGATTGGAGGGGAAGTGACGGAAGATGTGGAAGATGAAGGGATGGAAGGAAGGACGTGAGTTGGTTTAGGTTTAACAGAAGCTATAGCAATAGTCAAGGCAAAAAGTTCAACTGACTGTTGGAAGTGAGATTTTTCTAAGGCTTGATCAAGATTCGCTACTAGATCTTCTAACTTGTCAAATTCCTGAAGAAATCATTGATCAACGTTTGCCCTGGGAGAAATTATTTCAGGGGTCATGGGTTGTAGGATGGTTTGATCTAAAATTGTTTCACTTGCAAAGCAGCCGTATTTTGTTCTAAAAAGGCTTTGTTCAAAAGATATGTCAAACTCTAGATCCTGAAGGGAAACTAACTTCTCTAGGAGAGAAGGGTACCTATGAAGAGGACTGTGACTCCTAGAACCCTCTGCAAATTTTTTCTTTCCGAGTAATTTTTCGGGAGTGTCTATTGTTGTTGCAGGTTCTGGATCTAGATGAGATCTAGTGAAAACTCTTTTAGGAGCCAAGATTTTAATTTTTTAAGAAATTTTTAAAACCAATTATATACAAACTTTAACAACCTCTGAACATTATCTCTTTATAAATTTAGATTTTATGATTCGTTCAGAAATAAGTTTTATTTATCTAGGGAAAAGAAATCGTAGGATAGAAAGTTTGTTCAGTTCCCCAGTATGGTCGCCACTATGTTATCGCTCTATAAATTCCAGAGGTTGTCGAGAGGTAGAATAAATTTATCAGAGGTAGCTTTATCCAACCACTTCAAAACTGGGATCTGGCCCTGCCAGTTTCAAAGAGGGATCTCTCTGTAACATTTAACTTTGTTTCAAGTTTCAGATATTAGGCTAGTTAAATAAATAAGACTGTGTTGCTTGTTTTATAAAATGGCTGAAATATTGCTTACACATCCATTGGGCTATGGGGTCTGTTTTATAAAGTTTGAGACCAAAGAACATATTTTATAATGTTTTTTTCATAGGGCAGGATAATGCAACTGTTGGATCCTTTAGAGTTAAAATGATGGATAGCAAAAAAGATGAGATAAATCAGTTAAAATAAAGAAGCATTTAAGAATTTCTTTATCATAACATCAGAAGACAAACACTTAGATCTTTAAAAGACAGAAACAGAGTACACGAAGATAAATTCTACAACTTTTACTTCTTTTAAATGATCAGATATAGAAAACATAAATCATTATGAAGACAGAAAAAACCATTCAACGAAGAGGAGTAAACATCACCAATAGTTAACATGCAGGAATCTCGTGAAACATTATTTTTATTACTAGTAGATCTCTTGAGAAAGATTACAGTGCTTACAGCTTGCTTGGGTGTAAAGATCAATCCTCAATACTTCAAAGTTTTAAGTATATATAAAAATATTACAAACGATCCTGTCATTAATGACCAGGACATAAAAAAATCTAAAGCTAACTAACTAGATAACAAAATACAAAACTGTAGGAACTGCTAATGATTTGTTGGATTCTTTGTGTTGATTTTGGGGAAGGTTGTTGGCGAGTCATCAACTTCACTTTGATTGTTCTACATGTTGACTCTAATTGTACACCTCATCACTCACTCGATCAGAGTGCACAGATCCTCCCATCTCTTTTGACTGGGAATGGTGACTTTTAGCAACCTTCTATAAACTTTTTCCATCTCTGTATATTTGGTGAAAGTTGGCTTGGTGATGAAAATATACTTGATTTCATGTTCGATACTGAGATCCAACTGCAGAGTCTCTAAAAATGCCTTATCGGTTATGCTACCCTGTATTCCTAAAAACATGGAGCTATCCTTTGCCACCATGGCAATATTTTGCTTGTATTCGGACAAAGTCATCAAATTATTATTTAAAACCTGTAAGCTGGGAAGACCTTTCTTTTGCAAAGCATCAATCTTGTTGAAGAATCTCTGAAATTCGATATCCATGTTCTGGGTTCTCTCCTCAAACTGTAAAATCAGTCCTCTCTTGGTCAAGAATTTCTTGACCTCGAGGATAGTCTCAGTCCTATCCTCAATTTCCAGACATTCCAGCTCTTCCTTAGTCTTCAAATTTAGAAACATGATGATTTCATTTGCTTTTGTGGGCATCTCCCCCAGCTCTCCCTTTGTCCTTTCAATGGCCTGCCTGCTCCTTAAAACCAATTCGTGCTACTCGAACATGATCTGTACGAGTGGCCAGATTTCTGCCATGGATTTTGAGATATCCATCCAAATGTTCTCTTTGGCTTCTGCTAGTGTTTTGCCCACAATTGTTTTATTTTGCAGCTGTTGTATTTCTTGCTTAATTTTTTCTGATGTGTGCCTCTTGGTATTGTAACTTGCCTGGAAGGAAGATTTAGGTTTCTGGAGATTCTCTATTTTGTGATGCAATTTTTTAATTTCTTCTCCTTGTAGGGTCATCTCCTCCATTGACTTTGCTAGAGCTTCAAATCTCCCTAGAACTGTCACTGGGGAAATTGATGGAAGTTATGTTGTGGAAGTTGTTGATGTTGTCATTGTGCTAACTCCTGTGAAGGGAACTACACTCAGTGGAATGACTTCCATGGGCTCTATCTATTCCTTTTCCTTTACCAGCCTTTCCAACTCTGCTTTCATCTCCTTGATCTAAGCATTTTGTTCCATGATTAACTTTAACATTTATTATTTTTATCCCTCATTCTTGGCCATCTCTTTGGCCTGTGAGTCTTCAGTAGATGGCAATTTTAATTGTTTCCTCAAGGATGTTATGTCAGCATTTTTTTTCTTTAGCAGTTCTTTAGCTACTTTCACATTTGAGGGGTCGGAACCAATTTTTAGTACCATCTCTTCCAAAGACTTGATCTTGTTGTCTTTAACAAAAGAAGACACTTTCTCCAGCTTTAATTGAGTTTGAACATTATTTAAGGAAACCTGCAACTTTGCAGCAGTTGTGGAAGCATTTGCCAATTTTGAGAAAACCATTTCTCTAGTCTACCTGTGTAAATCCATATGATCAACTGGATGTACTTCCTTGGTGTCAAATTCAAATGTTGACCTTTTGTAATCAGTGATTTCCTTTGGATGGGGTATTTGTGCCTGCAAAAATGCCATGTGCATTGTCCCTTTTTCTGTATCAAAAGCAGAGAGCAACCTATGTTGTGTTGTGGATGTTTTCTTCCATAATTGAGCATAGGTGTTGTTGGTTAGCATCTCGTTCTTCTTCTTAATCAAATCATATTTTTCAAGAATACTCAGTTTTGCAGACCCTTGAGATGGTTGGGAAGTCAACGTGGTATATGTGTACTTCTTTGAAGAGGAAGTAGACATCATCTACTGATTGCTTGAGAACAATGGTGATTGTTCTCCCTCAACTACTGTGGTGTATTGGGTCTCTTCCTCTCCTGACCTGTCAATTATATGACTGGTTTTAGGCCTTTTCTTGTAAACTTGGAAATCTTTTGTTGACACTTCAGTGACTGAAGATGAGACATCCTTTTTGGTCCTCTTCTCTGTTGGTACCTGTGGAGTAATGGTTTGTGAAACACTCACTGAAGGAGGTTGTTGTCCTGAATCTTCCAAAGTCTTCACTTCCCACTTTGTTTGATTCATAAACTTCCCAATTTCTAGTTTGGGAACATGAGTGTATGGAGATATTTTATTCCTTGATCTTTTTTCTTCTATAATCCCACATGGATCATAGTGCCAAGGAAGACTGGTGCTGAACTTCATCTCCTTCAAAATCTTATCGGCCATTGCCCCTGCATCTCTGTTGTTACATATGAACGGTCCTATCTGTCCTTTGATCCTCAATTGTTGTTTCTTCTTGAAGGATACAAAATGAATATCGTCTAAGTTAATCATTTGCCTAATATATTCCAAGGAGAATATCTGCACGGGCAAATATCTAGGTTGTTTGTAAGGGGCTAGCTCACATCCATAATTTCTAATCTTTTTGTGGTTCTGGTACAGGTACCAGTCTCCAGTCTTGGCTAGGTCTGAGAGATGTAAAATCCATTGGATTTCTTCGTTTATCCTTGGTTCTTGTCTGTCGTTGAGCATGCTAACCACGAGATGGTATAATTGATCTATGAACTGATTGAACGTGAATTCTGGTGAATTCCTTCTCAGCAGTGACGTCGAGGATGTGATTGGTTGTGGTTTTCCATTCTAATCTAGCTTCTGCATGGAGAACAGAAACTTGTCTATTTGGAAAAATATGAACAAATATGCCAGTATTGAAGAATACTGGAACATGCCTTCTGTGGAGAATTTGAACAGTTGTTCATGAATATTCTCGGCTAGAAAATTGTTGTAGTCGAACTGCATGGTGGATCTTTCCTTGGTAGAGAAAATAGATAGATAACCCAAGATTGGCTCATCTACCCATTCGTCTGAGTAGTATCCAAGTAGGTTGCAAAGGGAGGAGATAATTTGATTTCCTTTTACTGAGAAAATCAATGATTGATAGGGGGGATTTTCTTTGGGTAATGGGGCACTCTCAGTGAGAAAAATTTCAAAAATCTGCGCTCTCTTGGGAAAAGACAATTTTTTATACATTTCATTTAAGATCTCAATGGTAAAAGGAGAGAAGGATGTGGCTCATTCGGCTCTGGTTATTTGAAACATCTGGTCAATGGATTTGTGTGTGATAGTGAACAGGGTCTCTCCAGAGGATGAAGCAATGGCTCTCTGATTGGGAAGGTAATGAGCCTGGCACTTGAGGGCAAATTCTGGGAAATGATGAATTTGGGGAAACATGTATCGTGGGAGATTGGACTCCTAGAGTCTGAACTTGTCACTTTGGTCTGAGAAAGTGTCTATGAACCACGAGTGTAGCTCAACAAAATTGAATTCACATCTGGGTTCTAAGATCAGGTAGTCTTTGTTATCCAGAGGAATCCGGTCGAGGTCGACGGGCAGTGGGAGGAATGTATTTTCCTCACCCTCTGAATGTTTATACTTTGGCACCATCAATTCAACTAGTACCTACAATTTGAAGCAAAAATGTTAGTTGGTTATTAGCTTTAGTTTGGTCACTAACAAGAAATGGCAGGGGATGAGAGATTTGGTTTATTGAATATATGTAGACCGCGATAATGGTGGAGATGGGATCAAATTGGGCGAACAGGTATCCATTAGGAGCGGGGGACAAATCATCAGGCTTAACGGATATGTTTAGCCGCATTTAAGGGCCAACTGATATCTCGGGGATGAGGTGGAAATAAAAGGATGGGAGATGGGTGTGTGAGAATGATGTGGAAAGTTGTGATTGGATGATAAGTGAACAAGATTTGATATGTGACGAGTGAGTGGAGGAGAATATGTGAGCAGAGTGATGAGACATGACTCATATGAGGTAGTAGTGGAGTGCGACATCAAGGGACAGTGGGGTAATGGAGTGTGATGTCACGAGACAGTGGTGGTAGTGGAGTGTGATTTCACAAGACGACGGTGGTAGTGCAGTGCGATGTCACAAGACGGCGGTGGTATGAGAAGTTGGTATGGCGATTTACTCGGAGGGGGGGGTAGGTGGTAATCAGTTTAGAGCAAGGGGGGTCTGAGTTAACAGAATGGTGACACGTTAGGATGGGGTCCACCGGGAAATACCACCAACTCGGACCCCACCCCTGGCCATTAAAGGAATAATGGTTGGGGGGTCTGATATTACTTGTCGGTCGTTGATCTGAGCATCGTTAGCTCTGCCATAGATCTCAGTGCACTCTTTAATCATGGGGCGTGAATCATATTTCACTGTAGAAACTTAGGATTGCGTGGATTTGTGGGTTTTTTGCATTATATTCTTTCATTCTGCCACCAAGGGGTTAGAACACAACCTTCTAACATAAAAATAATGAATCTCACCCAATATCATGCTTGTTTTATTGAAGGAAAACTAGCTAACCTATGTTCTAACCTATTTACCTAAAACATTTAACCCAGATTAGATCGTTGGGCTAAAAATTACTCTATCCTAGGGCTATTTGATCAAGTTTAAACAGTTTGATCAAATTTATTCACTAACTAACCTAGCTACTTGGCTAAGATTAAACATTTTAGACAAGCTTATTAACTAATCCTATCAGCATAAATTCAAAAAGACTTGGCCATGGTTGAACTGTATGGATTAAGTCATTATTATTGCATGGGGCTTTATCCATTTTTTTTTATGCCCTCTTTTATTCTTTTTCTTTTCTTTCTTTTCTCTTTCCTTTTTCTTTTCTTTCTTTTGAAAATAATTTTCAAAATGAAATATTATTTACAACCAAATTACATCAAGAGTTAAAATTTTCCAGTCACCATTTGATCCTATGAAACATAGAGTTATAACAAGAGGAAGTATGTGTCCAAGGGTTTCCTAGATCATTCATGTGAGGTGACATAGCTAGTAATGCACATTTGGGTACAATTGTTGCCTACGCCATGCGAGGTGGCTAGGTGTGAATAAGACTATTGGGAGAGGAGAAACATCACATCATAGTCATGACACTATGGAAGTAGTTGTGTATTATTGGACAACATGCTAGTAGTTCTGTGCTACTAGTTGATTTCTACATAGTTGTGGTGTACTACTATGGCAGTAGTTGTGTTGGTTGTGTACCACTGGATGGTAGTTGTGTACTACTTTGGCAGTGGTTATGTAGCACTGAAAATTAGTTGTGTACTACTATGAGAGTAGTTGTGTACTACTTTGGTAGTGGTTTTTTACTACTAGACAGTAGTTGTGTACTACTATGACACTAGTTGCGTACTACTTTGGCAGTGGTTGTGTACCACTGGACAATAGTTGTGTACTACTATGGCATGGCAGCAGTTGTGTATTATTGGATGACATTGTAGTAGTTGTGTGATACTAGTTGATTTCCATATAGTCGTGGAGACTACTAGATTACTTGTAAGTAGTTGTGTGTTGTTGATTGATTGTAAAGTAGTCATAGAGACTGTGGTGAATTATTTGAGCTACCGATGGCATGGTAGTAGTTGTGTGCTACTAGTTGATTGCAGAGTATTTAGTGGACTGTTGTATGAAGACATCATGTAAAGATACCTCCCTAGCTAAGAGGGAGTGTTGATGTTTTGGTATTGCGGGAGGTATTTTCCTCCTAGACAACCTTTCTTAGATAAAGAAATGATTATGGAAGATAGACGAAAACCATTGAACAATGGAAGAACACCCTAGAAGAGAAGTTGTCCCACAGAGAAGAATAAAGTAAATTTGGAACCTCCAAGAAGAAAATTCAGCCCACAGAGAAAATATAAAGGGGAAATAAAATTTCCCAAAGAAGAAGTCAGCCCAGCTAAAGTGACATGAAGACTATAAATAATGAGACATCTTTCTCATTTGGACACACTCACTCACTCTCTCATTGAATAAGGAAGCACAAGTCTAAGGCAAGGAAGAAGACATGGTTCTGAGGAATCTAAGTTTCTCGTTTATTCTTGGTGGTGGTTTTTTATTATGCTCTCCCCCTCTAAAGAGGTGTGCTACTTATGTATAGTGTTGCTGCTACAACTACCTAGTTTACTTTGTGCGCTAGCCTTGTGCTAGGATTCTTCATTATTTGTTTCCTCTTTAGAGTTGGTTCATGGTTGGATTATTTGGATGGAATCTATATAAGAAAGGTTCCCCCATTTGGGGTTTTCCTGAGATAAACTCTTTTTTTCTCTTGTTCGTGTTTATGATGCTTATATTTCAGTACATGATATACCATTAAAGTAAAAGAATATCTAAGAACATCAGTAACTCTACTGCTCTGTATATAAAGAAAATCTAATAGGATCAAGGTAATTATACCACCACTTAGATTAGGGTTCAAGGTAAACACAAGGTGATTAAGTAAAGAAATTTCAAATTTGTGTGTGAGGTGTTTTAAGGCAATGAGTGATGATTACCAAGTCTAACAAGTCAAATGAATGCCCCAAAACACTACAAATCAAAATAAAATCTACGGTTGTCATAAAACTTGTAAATAAAGATGAATACTTTAGCAATGTGACAAGTTAAGACAATAGAAGTATAACAGTCCTAAAAGAAACAAAATGCAATGAAAAGGGGATGAAATGCAAGCTAAGACTAACACATTAGGTAGCCAATACTTGTTTGAAACATAAAATTGCATGAAAGAACTTCAAAAACATGAAATATGTCAAATCATAGTTGGTTGAAAACCATAATAATGGTGTAATAAAGGGATGATTTAAAGTAAAAAATGCAACAAAATCATAGACATTAGGCTACAAATAGTTAAGAAATGAGAAGAAAATGCACAGTTCACAAATGTTGCACCTTGAATCATCTTCACTCAAATGTAAGATTCCTTCATTACCTTGGTTCAAAATTGTAGGAGAGCTTGGATCTTTTTCTTCATACTTCATAATTTGCTCTTTGTAATCTTCCCTCTTTGGAAATACCACGTTATCAACATCATCAATATTATCTTCTTGTGCAAAGGGAAGGATGGATAAGTCTTTATAAGTATCGGGATGAATATGGGAATCTATTAATTCTTTACAAGTCTCATAAGGTTCATCACATATCTCTTTTCCTCCGAATCCATTCTCACTCCAATCATCTCTATTGATAGGATTTTCCACATGTTTTCTAGTTACAGGATGGTTATATAGAATAACATATCTCCCATCTCCAATTGGAATGGTTGCATAGGATAAGTCCATCTAGATACTACCACCCAAAGTTGTAGCCCATTTCCTAGACAATAACATTCCCCAAGCATCAGGCACAACAATGACTATAATATCCATTGAAAGAGAAACATCAAGATAAATAACAAGCAAGGAAGGTATTCTTCTTGTCATGGGAATCATCATTTCTTATGTGCTTTTGCATACTTGGTCATTTTCTTGTTGTCAATCACAGATCTATATATCATAGGAAGTTTTTCACTTTCAATGGAATAACATACCATCCCACGTTGGGGTTACCAACCTGCACTAGGGTAGCGTACTAGCCTATGTTGGGGTTACCAACCTGCAATGGGGTAGCGTACCAGCTTGTGTTGGGGTTACCAACCTACGTTGGGGTAGCATACAATCCTACATTGGGGTTACCAACCTGCATTGGGGTAGTGTACCATCCTGTGTTGGGGTTACCAACCTGCGATGGGGTAGCGTACCAACCTGTGCTGGGGTTACCCCACCTACACTGGGGTAGCGTACCAACCTGCACTAGGGTGGCGTACCATCCTATGTTGGGATTACCAACCTATGTTGGGGTAGCGTACCATCCTGTGTTGGGGTTACCAACCTACACTGGGATAGCTTTCCTCTACTGAGGATCTCATCACTTCACTCTATTGGAGAACACATCACTTCCCGCTATTAGGGAACACATAACTTTCTGCTACCTGTTCATTGGTGGCGATATACTAGATCTTTAATGCTCCCTTATGTATCATATCTCAGATATAATAGTACTTTATCTCGATATGCTTGGACCTGTCATGTCTAGGTTCATTGACAACTTTATGCAACTATGGTTGTCATAAAAGATATAGGTTTCCTCCAACTCGAGATCAAACAATTATGTAATCAACTTACGAAGCCACACTGTTTCACCACAACCTGACCATGTTGCTACATACTCTACCTCTTCAGAACTGAGTGCCATACAGGTTTTCTTCCACGAGATCACAACTGATCCCATACTAAAGCAACATCTGAATATACTTTTTAGGTATGTGACATTGCCTACCCAATCTAAATCTGTGTGGCCCTGCAATCTTATCTCACAATCCAAGATATATCTGGGTCCATAATTGATTGTACCCTTTAGGTACTTCATCACATGTTTTTCCATAATCATGTGAACATGTATTTCATCTCAAGACATATAAATATCCTTGTGTTTTATTTGAACCAAAATTTTCACATCACATTGTACCAAACTGGTACATTTGCTCAATTTCAATTTAATCTGCACAATCATGTGCTAGCTCTTTGTGCTTTCTGCAAAGAATTATCTGTCTCACTGCTTAAGAGTATGTCCTCTACTCTCTCTGCAATTGTTCCTTCTGGAACTGGGACTCTACACCTATAGATTCTCTTTCTGAAGCTGAGAATGACTGCACCATTCTCACTATAGTTGTTGAACTCTGGGAGTAGCTCCTCTACTCTATCATAGCAACAGCTTCATCTAAAAATGAGAGTGGCTCAATAACTAAAATTGAGGGTAGCTTATATTCTTTCTCTAGATTTAACTCAATATTCTATTGTGGTCATGTCTCCATGGCTCGACTCATGTATTGCAGCAACTGGCACTGGAGATAACTCAATCTAAAATACATGGGTTGTCATACATGCTCCCTCTGAATCGCATACTCTGTCGGCTTATTTTTAATGAATCATGTTTGTTCTATGTATACTTATTCTGATTACTGGAGCAAGTGTCTCGTCATAGTCTTCTCCCTCTCACTGGGAGAATCCTCTAGACACAAATCAGAATTTGTGCATCTCTATGAATGGTCCTAGGGAGGTTTCTCCTCCTTACTAGATCATGAGGGATGACTCCCTCTTAAATCTATCTCCTTCTAAGTTGGTAATTGGTGGGGTCGCCTGCCTCACCACTGGTGGGGCCAACTTCTTCTCATGATATGGCTAGTCAATGATATATGGCTTTGCATCTTGCAAAGTGTCATGGGACCATGTTGGTCTCTTCCTAATTATTGCAATGGTTCTAGGTAGGCCCTTCTAGCTATACTAACTTTTCTTTCTCCCTCTAAGCCTTGACTTCTTTTGTGTCTACAATAACCTCATAGTTTCTGCAAGATATAGTTGGTGTTGAATACCAAGTCTTAAGATGAAAAGATGATTCAGAATTCAAACGAATTTTTCTTCATGTCAAGGTGGCTTCATTATCCATTGACCAAGTCTTCTTCTTTGGTAAACTACAAAACATTGTGAGTTCTATTCTAATGTGTTTGTTTTACCATATACAATGTCACATCATTGTCACCCAACCATAGGAATTTACATATGGCACCCCCAAGAACAAAAACTATTTCTTGATTTTAAATGAGACTTTGTTGGATTCTTGTACC
Organism: Picea mariana; assembly: GCA_032191745.1. NCBI lineage: Eukaryota > Viridiplantae > Streptophyta > Pinopsida > Pinales > Pinaceae > Picea > Picea mariana. The sequence goes on from JASDQU010435969.1 coordinate 31,163, forward strand.
AAGGATAATGATCCAACAAGCTAACATAGAAATACATAAAATCTAATGTTAATAAACTTAAAACTGAAATCAAATATGAAGGGTGTATACCTGGGGCATGCATTTTTCAAACTTCTTACTTTGATCTATATGATGTTTGGATGAATGATGATACTTCTTCACAACTTGTACTTGACCCTCATGGTGCAACAATACTCCATCTCTTTTACTTCCTAAAAATTAAATGTGGAAGGAAACGAGATATAGCTATCAATATCACTTGATATTAATCAAGTTCTTTGAAAGAACTAAGTCCTATATCATAGAAGATATAGTTCATTTGGATTACCTTCTTTTGTTCTTTTCCGATCAAGTTCATATTCTCCTGCGAAATGGGCACGATGCCTTTTAAACTTCTTGGTTTTATATTGGTCTTTTTCTTGAGGATAAGTTATTGCAATATGTCCCATCTTCTGGAAAATGAAGCATATGAAGCTTGAGAGATCTTTATGAGAATCTTGTCTTTTATGAGGCTTAGAAAATATTTTGTGAGAGTGAACTTTTTTCTTGTTCTTTCCTTTTGTTGCGTGAATTGTTAGTGCTTGATCTTCATTGTTCTCTATGTTTTCCTTTCTTTCCTCTAATCTAGCTTCTTCTTGAGTACAGTCCTCCCACAACCTGCTGAACTCTGCTAACTTTCTTCTAGAGTAGATTCCTTGGATGAAGGATTCCCAAGAATTTGGAAGACCATTTAATATGGTCATCGTTATCTCATCTTCTTCGACTGATCCTCCAATAGCTTCAAGTTATTTAATCTAGGAAAATCTTGTGAAGTAGGATTGTATGGTTTCTAAATTTTGCATCTTTACATTCTTGAGTTGTCTCCTCAAGTTCATTTTCCAATTGATGTTCTTGCCTTCAAATAGATGAGATAAGGCATCCATCACTTGATTTGGGGTTTTTAATGTTGAAACATGAGGAATCAAATGGTTCTTGATGGAATTGGCAATGATCCTCTTTGCTTTGGTCAGATCCCTCTTATATTTGATTTGGCCTCATCTCCCTCTGGCTCTTCAATATCTTGTTCAACAAAACTTGCAAGGTCATTCTCTTCTAGAATGAGCATTACTCTATACTTCCATGATCGGAAGTCATCGACTCCTTCAAGCTTCTCATCAAGCTTGGTACTGGTATTCATCCTTCCCGGAATAAGTAAAAATAACAAATAGATTTTCAAGATGAGGATCTTAGACCTTACCAGAGATATTTCTGAGTCAAAGATGAAATCTGTCACAAAATCTGCAGCAACTGCAACCAGACCTAGGGTTTATGAGGAAACCCTAATTTTTCAACCTTCAACTTTCAAAGTTCTGATCCAAGGACTAAATGCGCCCTCCTAGGGTGAGATCCTAGGTGTGGTTACTTTCTCCAACATCCTCCTTAAATAGGGAAAATTCCACGCTTAGGGCTTATGTGAAAACCCTAATTCTGCAACAGCTGCAACACTGAAAACTGAATTTTGGAAAGGGGTCCTTGAGGCTAGCCACTTGTTTATAGACTTTGATTTGGTCTCTTTCAAACCTGATCTGATACCATGTTGATATTTTACTTATGTAGCTAGAAGTTACAGTTCTTTTTTATTATTGCAATCATTTATCACATTAACTACATATATAAGATCACTAAAAGAGAGGCAATCACAGAAATAAGAGAGATACAAATATTATCGTGGGAAACCCTCCAGGGAAATAAAACTCAGCAAACTTCCTCAATATATATTATCCAACCAAGAACAATGCTTCTCTCCAAGAGAGAACTAGCAAGGCAGAAGATCCTCCTCTACTCCCTCACTATGAAAGAGTAGCGCATCACTTGACCAAGATGAATCCAAGAGATAGACAATAAACCCTCCACCCTCCTTGACGTCACACATAGTTGCAATCTATTCTCCTCTAAGACTTGTGCACTTTTCCTCTTGTTGCAGAGCTATGAGTGAGTGAACAAGTGAGGCTCTAGCCTCCCTTATAAATAGTAGTCTGGCCTCCCTAAATTAGGTCTGGGATGACCTGTCACTTTACCCTTTTAATTTACATTTAATTGTCAAGGCACAATAGGGTCGTCTTAATAAATATAATATAATAACATTATTTAGGGTTTTTCTTGGTCAAATACAATAAGAATATCTTTCGAAGCTACTCAATATTCAACATTTTATTCATAATGAGACTTTGATTTTGCAAAACTTCAATTGTTAGTTGCCCATGTTTTTATACCAAGAGTGTTACAGAGTCTTGGGTAGGTTCAACATTATCCATAATCCTAGGCTTGGTCTTAACTTTAGCAAGAGGGACATGAAAAGGTTCTACCTTATAAGAATCCAAGAGGTTTTCCTCAATCTTAGTAACTTGCTCTTGTGCTTCTAAAAGGGTCTTTGGGGACTTGTCCCTAAGCATAAATCCAAATTTCCCCTCAAAGACATTTGTATATTGGAGAAGGAAGACACCTTCCTTTAGACTAATATCATTAGGAAATTGCTTAAGTAAATTCTCAAATCTTATATTGAATTCTTTTACAGATTCATTTTCCTTATTCTTCATTTAATTAATATGGACTAACAATAACCTACCATTCTTCTTTATGTCCCATATTTTCATAAAAGTGTCATGAAAATATTGCCAAGTCTTAATACTTTTGTCATGAATTTTATTATACCACTTTATTGGATTTTCAACTAGAGAGGCAACAAAGAGTTTCATGACAACATCTTCATCATCATTATTAAGAGGGTGACTATGAAATCATGCATAAAAGGTATATATATGCTCTTCAGCAATGATGACATTATTACCAAGAAATTTAGGCAACCATTTATCAAACTTATCTTGCATAACATGAGGGTACCCTTGGATCCTGAACATATCTAAAGGCTTGAAGGCATTAGTAACCCATGGTTGCAAATCCATTGGAGATAAATGAAGTCTCCGACCAAATAAATACTTTACTACAAGGTAATTATGAGGATATATTCTCTTATATACCTTGGTAGGATTAGAAAACATTATATTAGGTCCTTGATTAGTGTTTTCAACACTTGGGTTTTGTGGAGTTGTTGGATGATATTGCTAGAAAAGGTTCATCAAAATGTGCATAAGGTAGAGGGTTTATTCCCTCAATGGAGTCATCATGTAAGCTATCTAAGTAAGGCTTTGATGCAATCTCACCCAAAGAGTGTTGAAGCATAGACTTCAAATTTTGAGGAAGAGTGACTCAATTCTCCCTAGAAACGACACCAAAATGTTATCACCCAATATAGAACTTCTGAAAATCCTTAACAAGATGCTTGAATAGTGTAACATATGGAGTTACTTGCCACTATCACCTTAGAAAATACTTCACTCATTTTAGTGAATAATTGGAATCCAACACAAGGGACGTTTCCTATAGCAAGATTGAATCAAGTCTATGACCTCCTATCTTGGTTACTCAATTATACCACCACTTAGATCAAGGTTCAAGGTAAACACAAGGTGGTTAATTAAACCAATTCTACTTTTGTGTGTGAGGTGTTTCAAGGAAATGAGTGAAAATTACCAAGTCCAACAAGTCAAATAAATGCCCTAAAACACTACAAATCAAAAGAAAAGTTATGGTTGTAATAAAACTTGTAAATAAATATGACTACTTTAGCAATGTGACAAGTTATGATAGCAGAAATATAACATTCTTAAAACATATTAGAGATATAAGGCTTACCCATGTAATAAAGTTACCTTAGTGACTTTAGTTTAAAAGATTAGGGTTTTTGTCTTTTAGGTTTTTCATCTCCTAGAGTTAGGGTTTTGTTCTCTCAAGAAATTTATAAGAGTGAGGACCCTTATTGTAATATTGTACCATTAAATAATAATATCTTTGTACTGTTAAATAATAATATAGTTCACTATTTATGGAGATCATGTTTTCTGTATTATATCCCTACCTAGGGTTTCTTTGTTTTTCATAATATGGTATTAGAGCGGGTTCGTTATCGGATCTAGCTAGATTTGAGCTAACCACCATTTGCATAGAAGAAAATATATTCCCATCGTATAAAAGTTTTGAAGTTATTGTATTAAGTCTTGGGAGTTATCAGTGTTACATATTTAGTCGTTGTATCAAACAGTGGGTGTCACGGGCACGAGATGCAAATAGAACACCCAAAGGAATAGAATGTAGTCATTTCCCTAGCAACCAGTCAAATGAGTCACATGTTATTCGAAAGAGGGGCCACAATTTTTTAATCCACATAGCAAAGGTTTGAACGTAGGTGTTGACATGGGAATTTCATGTCGATGGTGAAATTAAGCTCTTAAATTTTCTTGTAAATTCATTGGAACCGCGTTGGAAAGACTATGTGCGAGAAATATGTAGGAAAGTGCTATTGTGGAAAAATATCAGCCATCACTGGAGTTGTTTCCTTGAGTGAGTTGCAAGAAATGTTTAAGGATAGCATCAAAGATATTCTAGGTCAGAAACACCATTCTGTAAAAACAAGAAAAAAAATGTCGATATGAAAGAACCATGGATTACGACGACTGAACTTAGGTCGAATTAAAAAACATAGATCTAATATAACCACGAATTATAGTGACTGAATGCAGGTCGATTTTCTCCAATGGATTTGCTCAAAAATTCTTCCACCACAGTTGACATGTATAGAGAGCCACCAAGTCCATATAAAGAGAGTCATCATATGAGAATTTGATTAATTTTCATGGTTTCTAATAACTCATCCATCAAGGGGTGTTATAAAGGAATCAAGTCGAATTTCCTAGTGTAAGGTGTAGCTACTAGTGTAGAAAAAGGGAAAGAGGAACAATATTTGTTGGTATGTTGTGCGAATTAGAGAAACAATTGAAGAGCCACCCACAAAATTCAAAGGCCACTATTGCAAGAAGATGGGTCATACAACTTGGAATTGTATACAATGAGCTATTTATGTTCTTAAGGGAAAGGTCAAATATAGACAACATATAGAGAGTGTAGCCATGATTGAAGATTCACTAGATGTTGAAAATGGGGAAAAGTCTACTGAAGAAAAGGGACTTGATGCATTTTAGGAAGCCCATGCTTTGAAGACACCAAGGGATTAGTTAACAACTCAAAATGGATGATTTCCCAACTATTTTAAGAGTTGTGGATCTAGGGAAAGATCCCTCATTAGTTGGAGAGACATGCATGTGGATTGCAATATACCAGTGAGGTTATGTGACATGCATGTGGATTGTTGTCCAGTAATTGACTTCGGGAGATTCATGATTTGGGAGTTCGTGGAAGTGGAATCTGGGAACCGAGGAATTTAACTCAGTAGCTACACCATTACAAGGGTTATGAGGTGGCTTTATGGAGCTCAAATTGGTCTAGGAATTGTGTTCAAAGAAGAAGCTTCTAAAGGATCTTACTGATGTTTAGTGTTTGGTTTATTTGTTTTACATTCAGTATATGTATTTTATATTTATTTGTTATATTTCATCACTATACTCCTTATGGGTGGGTATTAGAGATATAATCCTTACCCATGTAATAAAGTCACCTTAGTGAATTTAGGTTAAAAGATTAGGTTTTCCGTCTTTTAAGTTTTTCTCATCCTAGGGTTACGGTTTTGGTCTCTCGAGATCTTTATAAGAGTGAGGACCCTCGTTGTAATATTGTATCATTAAATAATAATATTGTTCAGTGTTTATGGAGATCATGTCTTAAGTGTTGTAACCCTACCTACGGTTTCTTCAGTTCTCATAATAAAACCAACAAAATGCAATGAAAGAGGGATGAAATGCAAGCTAATCCTAACACATTAGGTAACCAATACTTGTTGAAACATAAAACAGCATGAAACAACTTCAAAACATGCAAGATGTCAAGCCCTAGATGGTTGAAAAACATAACAATGATGCAATAAAGGGATGCTTTAAAGTAAATAATGCAACAAAACCCTAGACATTAGGCTACAAGTAGTTAAGAAATGACAAGAAAATGAAATAAGACCTAAATCTACCACAAGATGTCAAGAGAAAATAAATTTGGGTTTTAAGGTCACTTTGAAAGAGAAAAGACTAGTGTTGTCTAGCTTCCTTGGGAATATGGAGTCAAATATGCAAATTCTATGGAGATCAAATGCAAGAAAAGACTCAATAATTAAACCCTAGGGTAGTCCACTACAAACCATAGGTATTAACCCTTTACAAGAGCAACTCAAGTTAGTCCACTACAAACCCTAATAGGTCATCCTATGTCTTGTAAAGGCCTTTAGAAAGAGATCAAAATGGATTTTAGTCAAAACCCTAAAGCAGTCCACTACGAACCTTAGGAATTTAACCTATAAGATAAAGACTAGGGTATTTCACTACAAACCCTAGAATTTTAACCTACAAGAGCACGACTAGGGTCACTACTACATATGACCAAATTTTCCATGGTTTTTCATTGCTATTGCCACACATATCCATCGCACTTTCCATGAAGGCAGACAATTTTTTTTGTGGTACTTTTTCATCACTATATCCACATATTCATTTTTCGTGGAAACAACGACGAAATAAGACTGCCATGTGTCACCATTTTAAAAAGAGGCAAAAAAAATTTGATGGAAATATCATCGCAATATCAACTGAAAAGTGTGGAAATAGCGACGAATAGTGTGCTAGAGTAAAAACCCCACCATTGTCTTGTGACGCAGATGCCATACTTACGACGATTAAAGCGTGGCAAGTAGCAATGAAAGATCGTTGAAATAGCGACACACAAGCATGGAAAAGAAAAACACCTATCAGTAGCTTACGACACAGATGCCATACTTGAGAAGGTTAAAGCGTGGCAAGTAGTGACGAAAGATTGTCGCAATAGAGACGAACGAGCGTGGAAGAGAAAAAATACCTATAAATACCTTGTGATGCAAATGCCATACTTACAACGATCTTATTGTCTCTATCGCCATGCCTTTTGTAGGTTTAAAAAAAAAATGATAGTTTTCCCCTACTTTCTAAGAAATCTCTCATCGCATCCTTTTGTGTGGATAAGGAAATCTTGGTTATGATTTTGAAACACGATCCTATATTAGGGCATCTTCTATCTCCTTTTCCAAAATTAAATAGGCAATCTCAAGAATATTAACAAGTTTTGTATATTTAACTATCACTAGAGAATCAATGAGAGCATCATTAAGTTTTTGCATTTCTGTATTCAGAAATTGACTTTAAACAACAAAAAATATTGATTTTGTGAAGATTTATGTTGTCAGATTCCGGCCAAAAAAAAAATTTCGTAGAACAATTAGACAATGCCCATTTTTCCATGTCGATTTTGAAGTGGGTGTGGGAGAATCTCAACTCCAAATCTAACACCTACCAACGTTCTCGCCATCCATTCGAATTTTTCATGTTGATTTTGAAGTGGGTGTGGAATAATATCAACTCCAAATTCTCACACCTACCAACATTCTCGCCATCCATTCAAAGAACCATGGAAAATTTGGTCATGCAGTTTGAATATAGCTAGTTTGAGAAAGCTTGATGAGGTAGCACGATACTTCTATCTGGTGACACACAATGACGTGTGAACAGTTGATTTGTTAAGTTGAAGCACAATTAGAAGTCTCTCGAGTCATGTTCCTTGCAAATATGGATGGATACAATGTGTCACTGTAAGGTCACCAATGCTTGTCTTTCCTAAAACACATGTTACAACGTACTATAAACAATGCAAAGTGAAGGAACCTTGAAGCGAGATAGACTTAGGGAAGCATGACATTGAGAAGCCAATAGACCTAGGAAAGTGTGAGAAGGCTTATAGCACTTATGACTTAATTCAAAGGCATATGGCACTTACGATTTAATTATCTGATGTTGTAGAGCCATAATATATTTTTGGACATTAATACTATCATTATTTTTGACAATTTTCATTACTTGTTGAAACTCAACCAAAAAAAAAATCAATCTACAAATTAAGTTAATTAGATATTCAATTATTTTCAAACTTTATCACCAGTAGCAAGAGATTAATAACATGTGATCCTTGCTCAAGGGACTTTTGGAGACATTGTGGGACAAGTTTGGATGACATGGACCTAATTTTCAAGACAATGCACTGAATTAGCAGCTCTATCTTGCACTGTCTTTGCATATGAGATGTCGGATAAAGAATATATGGTTACAATGCTTGGATTCTTGGAAGAATTAGATATTTGGAACATAATAGTGGAATCTAAGTGGCCAAGCACTATTAATTTTGTGAGCCAAAATTTATTAACTACTTCTTCCTTTCCAAGCATTAGAGTAAGAGAAACAATCAACAAGTGTCACTTCTATAAGGATTTTGGAAGGCATTGAAAGTTTCATTTCAATTTTTTTATTTGAATATTGAACAATGGCATGAGGTGGACATGTGTCACACCCTCAACAATTTTGGGAGGAACCTAAATCCTCTCTTTCAATTTCTTTTGATCCTTGAACACTTTGGACCCTTTGTATATGTGTCACTCTCATATGTATTTTGGGAGAATTTTAACTCAAATGTCCATTGTCAATTCAATTTTTTAGTCCTACATGAAATCCATGGATCAACTCATTGAATTATAAGATTATATAATATAATTTGTTGCTTGAATATCAAAGTCAGTTCATAACACCCCAAAGTCAATTGATGAACAAGCTAATGATTCAATTGATGGGCTCTCTAATGTAAAAGTTATAAGAGAACATTATAAACACTATATGAGGAGAAATTATGATTTCTCCATTTTTTAAGGCCCAATAATCCTAATACTTCTTCTTTTTATAGACTATGAAAAACAAATCGTCATCATTGCCACTCTCCAACCTAGAACTGATATGGATGTAAGAGATATGGAAGATGGATGCAATGCATCATCCAATATGTTCAATTAGTAGGCATATATTCAAGAGTATACCTTGCACACACATATGGACATTACACTGAACTCTCATAATCCTTTCCATATAAACATTTGTACAATATGACACATTTTCCTAACATTGATTTGTAACAATATTTCCAAGCTTTTTAGTTCATGAATACAATTGTATCTATATATTTTAGAGTATTAAAGTAAATTTTCTTGAAAATATGTGAGTTTTGCTGCTAATTTAAAACTATTTAATGCCCAACACAAACACCTTCATGTTTTTCATGTGTTAATGGTTTTCATAATTTCAAAAACCAATAAATGATATCCAAGGATCCTTCATTGTGCCACTTAAATGTTTTTTCGAGAGAATACCATGGGACACTTAGAATGCTTAGACAACACCAAAATGCAATATTTCCTAACTATTATTGGGAAATATGATAGACATACCTTGTGTAGAGGAATTTTCCAAGGCATACTAGGGGAATTTGCATATTGTCCCTGCATAACAAAGGACATGGTGAAATCCTCCCATGTACCAAGTACCATAGAAGTTTTCCTAGAAACAAGATAGATTCACAAAATCGAATATATTTCAATACATTCAATTTCTTTGAAACTCAAGGTGCATAACTGGTTGTAATACCTTTGTTTCCCCCATCTTGTAAATATAACTATAACTTGCGAAAAGACTGTGGCAGACTGAATATGTGTGAATGTTAGATTTGATGAGCTTTTTCATTATAAAAGTCAATGTATGTAATTTTGTTATTAATTAAAAATGGATAGTGTTGCATAACTGCTGAAAGAGTGGGGGGTTTGCCAAGATAGATCATGATGCTATGAGAGAGATGGCGAGGGGAACCAGAAATGGTTGATACGACCCCCACAAAACTAGTACCTTACTGGATTTAATTTATTAGACCCAGAACAGTCCTCTGTCCCATAAATGAATTACCAGTCAGGATGGTAGTTGGAAAATCCCTCCTCAATAGTTAATGAGGAGATGGTCCAGAGTACCCATCTGCAAGGATTTCAAACCTGACCATGAGATGGGGATTTAGACCCACACAATATTTCTGATGAAGGAAATAAAGGAAAGGATTATATGAGTAGAGGCAGATTTGTGCAAGAGAGAGAGAGAGGAGTTGAAAGACCAATCTCCAAAAAGAGAGAAGAGAACTTGCATCTCTCTCATTCGAGGGAGAACTGGGAAACAAACTCGTTCTAGGTACAAGAAGTTGTTGGAAACGTTTTCAGTCCAAGATGATAAACGGGGCTGTAGAGAAGATGAGTGACTGTGGAAGTACTCGTTGCAGGCCCCCCCCTTTCTAGGTACAGAGAAAATTGTTTTCTAAGTTCTTATGGGAGGAGGAGTAACCTCCATCCCTAACTATCATTGAACAAGAAGAAAGAGTCTCTCTCAGAGAATCATGATCTAGCTAGGGGGTGGCCAATGGTAAATTCATTCAGGAGTGGTTGAGCCTATGGTTGGGTGGAAACATGCAACCCTTTCAGCAATCACTTCACAATTTTTGGTTTCTGATAAGTATTTTCATACTATGTGTACTAGAATGGAAGTAATGGTTGAATGCCTATGTTTATGGTTAAATTTTACAATGTTTGATAAATCATTAGAAATGCTTATTATTCTTCTGTAAAATTTTGTATTTACATGGTCTTTGGTTACCTCTTCTTAGTAGCAGGAGAACTATCAAACATGGGTCTTTAAAATAATTTGAGAACAAGTATGTGATTTCTATATTTTTTGAGAAACCCTTAGAGAAATATTCCCAATGAATGATTTCATAATATAGTATTTTGGGCATACTTTGTCGGTCACTAAGTTCGAACTCTATGGAAGGAGGGTGCCTCCTTCAAACCCTTCACCTGTTTGACCGAGGGCTCATGTCCACGGTTATGAAAAAATCGTGGTTAAGTGTTGAGCATGCAACCTTGAGTATTGTCCAAGATTTCATATGACCAAGGTCTAGGAACCCCGTGCTAGGCCTGAAAGGAGATAAGATTTTCTGGCTTCAAAACTTCGAGAGTTCGGAGCTCTGGGGCGTTATGGCCTTACCACTTTCAAACTGACCGAAGAAAATTTTTTGTTACAGTTACCCATGAGGTTGACTGACATCTAACAGTTTCCCTAACCATGGTAGATGGACCTACCCCACTGATATATCCTAATCCACTTACCGGTCTCAAATTCATGCGAGCCATAGATCTAAGGGTTCTCGAGATCTTTCTTAACCGTTGGATCTATGCCATGGTCATTCTGGCATTGACCATTTTGGGAGAACAAGGATGTCATGATACCAAATCCTGCAATAACAAATTTGTGAATTAACGCGAACCATGGATCTTAGAAGTCCATTGAGAACCCCTCTTAATGGTCCGATCAACTAGTGGAGGGACTCGCGTACAACACTTCGGCGAAGTCTTATTTCGGTAGAATAGTGTTTTCATGACGCCAAAACCCCCGAATGTTGAAGCTACCAATTAACACAAACCATATATCTAGGGGCACTTCGGGATCCTTCCTGGACGGTGTATCCATGTTGTGGTCAGTTCGACGTTGACCACTTCGGGAGAAAAGGGGTGGTAAGCGAGCAGAACCTCTGAACACCGAACTTGCGAAGTGACAGGACCGTAGATATGAGGACCCTGCATGGACGTTCCTGACTGTTGAATCTAGATTGTGGTTAGCCTATCGCTGACCACTTCGGGAGCAAGGAAGAAGTCACACTTAAAGTAGGAAATTTTCCTTTAGAGATAAACATAACTTCAATAAGCATGACATGGTGTTTCAGAAAATTCCCACAAGGTTTCCTTTTTCATGAGATCTATGAACGTGCCATTAAACTTACACCATGCAGTATCTCTACCAACATAAGGCCCTATAGATACGCTTATGATAAAACGAGAGAGATTGAAATTATGGCACGAGACATGTTGGATGCAAGGATCATTCAACTAGGATAGAGTGCACTCCCCACTCCATTATTCATATTATTATTTTCATTCACTCTTATCAGAACATATTCTCCCTTTCTCTTCTCTCATTTGTTTACTTAGGGTTCATGTGTGTGTGTGTGTGTGGTTAAGATTTAGTACTAAAATATTTTTATAGTTGTATTGGTCAATGTAAGAATACAAAAAAAGGTTTTTCCCACAGTCTATGATTCATAGTTTGTTAAAACAATTGATGCGTGTCTACCAAAAATGCAATTCTATCCTTTCTAGAGGATTGTGAACTTTTACTAGTATAAAGCCTACTTTAAAAAACACGTCAAAATACTTACCTTATCATTGTCCTTTCGCTAGATCCATTAGCCCATACAAATTGATAATAGTTTTCCACGAGATGCATTTCCATCACCAATATCTGCATGAATCATAAAAGACAAATTATTTGTATGAGTAAATAATATATAAGCAAATAAACAGACATTTAGTTATGTAAAATACTCTAGAAAAAACTTAAGTGGTTCCATACCTTAATGAGATTCTCTTTGTT
>JASDQU010435969.1:43685-58779 GCA_032191745.1 Picea mariana
ACCCAACAAATGATTTTGTTTATATAGAAAACATATAGACATTCATGCCTAACTAGGATAGTCATCAAAACATATGAACATATAAACATTGAAGCATAATGTTGTAATACATATAAACAATGTATCTTACTAGCAACATCGATAAACATCCAAATACAAGTCATGAATTTATACATCTGTTTTTTCTGTGATTTATGATTTTTTACATTAAAAAAATTGACGATTAGGGTATCATAATCATCCTTTGACATTGTATTTCTTGTGCCATGTCCTTCTATTATTTGTGTTTCCATGCACTCATGTACCATACTTTTGGTACGTCGTTGAGAAGGGCGTCGAGGCATCTGTGTGGCGGCATGAACTGCAACAACGAAAATGATCATATCGATTTGTTGAAATATAATTGAAACAACTAATTGATTATTTTGATTAACATTACAATATTGATCTTTACTTGTCTGTGTAGTTGTGACAATTGGTGCGTTAATTTCTTGTCCACTTGGTTCCTCTTGCAGTTCACCCTCTTGAGCTACATTCTCTTCCATTTAAAGAAGATAATATATAAGTATAATTCAGGAAATAAATATCTACAATCACAGTAAATATTTATAATTCCGAAGCATACATACCAGAATGGGTACTATGCTCCCCACTATCATTGGACATGTCCACCCTTGTATGACGTGGTGTCTGTTGAATACCACTAGATTCACTGATTCGGTTGCACTGTTGCTTGAAAACAAACATAAATACTTAGTTAAGGTGATATAATAAAATATGAATAGACTTTACAAGCATGATATTGTGGTTTCCTTATTCATTTTATTTACCTGTGTGGCTAGGGAGATTGGAGTCTGCCCCAATCTTTTCCTATATTCAATCACACTTTTAAAAACGTGCTTGTAACCAAGATTTAGGTCCTCCTTGGTGGCAGCAGTGTCGAACATATTTAACTGCAATGCATAACACCATTAAAATTACCAATAACAAAAAAAAAATGTGTTCGCTACTGTTAAATAAATATTAACCACAGTTAATCATTTAATTCTTATGATCCAGGATTTTAGTTTTCCATAGCCACCCTAGCCTAGTTTATGCTTCTCATTCTTTTCTATTCTAGCCTTGGTTCCTTTGGAGGTGTCAGGTAGCCTGTATATGGAATTTTTTTTAAAAATTAGATATCGGAATTGTTACTTAAAACAAGAAAGAAAAACATAAATGATCATATTTCACTAATAATATGACATGTGTTGTACCTTGCTTAACCAGCTTATGGATGTATTCCTTGTTTTTTAAACAAGTTCTCCTTTGCATCCTTTATTAGGGCCTTCCACTCTTTCTCCAGAACCATGGGAGGGTGCTCATGCTTGAGGTATAATTGCAATTTCTCCCTATATTGGGCCCTGGTATATTTTAAATTCTCGCCAACTAACTTTGTAACCACTTTCTTGTTGAATGTATTGCCGAATAATTTTACCATGTGGTCTATCAATTCATTTTTCTTTTTTCTATCTTGGCCATTCCACCATGTGCGAATGGTGGGGCCAAACAACTCCAAGGCTTTGTCATTCAAGTTTCTGTAGAAAACGTTGTTTTCTACAGAAACGTGTTATCCATTAATTTATAATAATCTCAACAAATTTCCATTTCAATTTCATGATAAAAATGAATCAATTAATTAACAAATACCTACAATCTTATGAATCTTGATTGGAACACATGCGTCATCCACCAGCAAGGTGATATCTAGTGATCCGATGCTTTTAATTCCTTATGCTCCATGCATAATAGCTTCCTCTCCATCTACAGTACATTCCTCTTCGAATTCATGTGGAGTCCCAGGCTTCGGCTCATCATGCTCTGGCGTGTCATGCCGGTCAACATCATTGTGCTCATCAATGGATTCGAGGGGAACCTCGAAAGTGTCAAAAATCCTCACTTGTGCTTTGATATGTCGACTTTTTTGTTGCATTGGACCATCACTGCTACCTATAGCAGTTGCAGGATCGACAGATTCCCGGGGCACGGGGTTTAAAAACTCCTACAAATGGAAAAATGTACTTTATCATATCATATAGAAAATATAAAGCAAAAAAACGGATATGAAATTGTCATAGCTAATAAAAATATGTGAAGATGCAACATACCCCAAAATTAGTTATTAGATTTCGTAGCTCTACAATTATTGCCTCGTCCTCCTCTGTTAGGGATCTTTTGCGAAACAAACCTAGATATTATATGTTTTCCTTCTTCAAGGCCTTCACGACAATTTCTATTGGGTTAGTGGAATAAAATATTTCTTCCTCATCAAGATCCACAGTGGGTTCCTTCCCATGTTGACCATGCCACAATACATTGATGAATAAAATTAATGAGATGAACTTTAACATTTGAGAAATTTATTTATTGTAGTTATAAGTTATTACTATATTTAACATTTACCTGTTGAGGCACAGTGGGTGCATTTCCACGGTCACCCTGAAAAGATGTAGCAGGTGATTTTCCACAGTCACCCTAGACAGAAGTTGACACAATAAATCAATCAACAAAAGTTATGAAATTCACCTGTAACATTAAAAAAATGAAATATTGCAGTAATATCATAAAATAAATAATGAAATTTTAGAAATTTAGTTGTTGTAGTCATAAGTTGTTACTATATTTAACATTGACCCGCTGAGGCACAGCGGGTGCATTTCCATAGTCACCCTAGACAGATGTAGCGGGTGATTTTCCACGATCACCCTAGACAGAAGTTGACAAAATAAATCAATCAACAACAGTTATGAAATTCACCTGTAACATTAAGAAAATGAAATATTGTAGTAATATCATAAAATAAATAATGAAATTTCAGAAATTTAGTTGTTGTAGTAATAAGTTGTTACTATATTTAACATTTACTTGTCGAGGCACAACGGGTGCATTTCCACGGTCACCCTGGACAGATGTAGTAGGTGATTTTCCACGGTCACCCTGGACAGATGTAGTAGGTGATTTTCCACGGTCACCCTGGATAGATGTAGTAGGTGATTTTCCACGGTCACCCTGGACAGAATTTGACACAATAAATCAATCAACAAAAGTTATGAAATTCACCATTAACATTAAAAAAATGAAATATTGTAGTAATATCATAAAATAAATAATGAAATATCAGAAATTTAGTTGTTGTAGTCATAAGTTGTTACTATATTTAACATTTACCTACTGAGGCACAGCGGGTGCATCTCCACAGTCACCTTGGACATATGTAGCAGGTGATATTCGACGATCACCCTAGATAGAATTTGACACAATAAATCAATCAACAAAAGTTATGAAATTCACCTGTAACATTAATAAAATGAAATATTGTAGTAATATCATAAAAAGGTAATGAAATTTCAGAAATTTAGTTGTTGTAGTCATAAGTTTTTACTATATTTAACATTTATCTGTTGAAGCACAGTGGGTGCATTTCCACGGTCACCCTAGACAAATGTAGTGTGTGATTTCTCATGGTCACCCTGGACAGATGTTGACACAATAAATTAATCAACAAGAGTTATGGAAGTAATTGTAACATTAAAAAAATGAAATATTGCAATAATATCATAAAATAAATAATGGAAAATGAAATATATGCAGTTAAAAATTGAAATATTGCAGCGATAAATTACAACAATGATTGATCAAAGGTTGATTTGAATGGTATGTAAGATATTTACCCTCATAGTCTCACCCCCTTCATCTATTCGATTTAAGTTGTAATCGATCAACAACTCTTCACCTGGAACTATTGTTTTTGTTGCACATACAAATATACGATTTCCTTTGCGTCCCTCAAATATGAAATTTGGTTTCTTAGTTGTTGTCACTGGGCATGTACTATTTATAAATCCCGCAATGTTTCGAGAATATTTTGGCCTTCCATCAATATACATATTTGCCCCTTTATTTTGATTGTTATCTACTAATTGTATATAATTTGCGGCAACTTCATATCTCTGTGTACTTCATGTGTATAGGACCAACATCAACCAGTGATTGTACTTGTATAATGGTATGACATACTCCATCAATTTAGTTAAAGTTCCATAACCTACCTTTATGCCATCCATGGAAAATAACCCCAATCCATGTAAGGATGAAGGAGCAATGTGATACATCCTCCCATTGATGAATAAATTTGTGTCCACTCCAGGTAGCTCCTTAGGTGCCCATCGTTGCACTATATGTCTATATCTCGAGGGAAACTCAATGTCACCTATGCTCTCAGAATCATAATTACATGACCCTTTGTTGGCAATAAAAAATTTCACGTGTATACGAAATATTTTCCTTACCTTTTCAGATCTAGTTGATCTAGAACCAGTAGATCTAGTACAACACGTCTCACTTTCAACCTCTCTTAGTATATCTTGATCATCACTCGAGGAAGATAGATATGACAGATACATATTTGGTGGTACCTACACTCATTAATACAAGAAGATAAGTTATCATGTGAATATAATTTTGTGGTACCAACACTCCAAAAAATGAGAAGATAAGTTAGCGAGAAAATATTTAGGGAACCCATGTTTTGCATGGAGAATATACTTGATTCTATTATATGTAACAAACTTATTGGGGTCCTTGTTTACTTGATTCATATAATACTTTGCATCCCATTATTGTTATCTTGGTATGTTTCGGGGTGTGAGTCTTCTCTTTTATAGAATGGCATTAAAGTCCCAACATTAGAGGTGTATGAAATTCGTTAAGATAGAAAGAGGCATTAAAGTCCCAACATTAGGCTTGGGAATTGATGTAGATAGGGTGATGGATTTTTCAACTATTTTGGGTGAAACAAGGTGCTATGATTGCACACTAAGGAGGTCCTTCAAGTGAAGTTGTTGCATGGATAGAGTGTTGGTAAGCATGTGCAACATAAGAAAAGTGTTTCTATGCCAGGAACCAATTGGTCCTAGTAGAAGGAGGTCATTCACACATCCTCTTGTGGAATTGTATAAAGTTGCATAAAGTTGCATGTTGCATAAATTTGCATAAAGTTGCATAAGTTGCATAGTTGCATAGAGTTGCATAAGTTGCATAGTTGCATAGAGTTGCATAGTTGCATGTTGCATAAAGTTTTGTAGTTGCACAAAGTTGCATAACTTGCATAGTTGCATAACTTGCACATTTGCATAACTTGCATAAGTTCCATATTTGCATAGTTTCATAAGTTGCATTGTTACATAAGTTGCATGTTGCATAAAGTTGCATAAGTTCCATAAAGTTGCATAAGTTGCATGTTTCATAAAGTTGCATAAAGTTTCATAACTTGCATGTTGCATAAAGTTTCATTGTTGCATAAAGTTGCATAAGTTGCATAAATTTGCATAAGTTGCATAAGTTTCATAGTTGCATAAAGTTGCATAAGTTGCATAGTTGCATAAAGTTGCATAAGCTGCATAGTTGCATGCTGCATAAAGTTGTGTAGTTGCATAAAGTTGCATAGTTTCATAACTTGCATGGTTGCATAATTTGCATAAGTTGCATAAGTTCCATAGTTGCATAAACTTGCATATAGTTGCATAGTTTCATAAGTTGCATTGTTGCATAAGTTGCATGTTGCATAAAGTTGCATTTTGCATAAAGTTGCATAAATTTCGCAGGAGGAGTGCCCAAAGGCAAGCCATGTTGGCAAGAGGAGCGCCCATCCAAAAAAACTGAAAGAGCCCAAACCTAATTTAGGGAGGCCAAACTACTATTTATAAAGGAGGCTAGCACCTCATTTGCACACTCACTCATGTGCTCTGCAACAAGAGGAAAAAGTGTGCAAGTCTTGGAGGATTAGTTGTTGCATTTGGGGGTGGTGTCAAGGAGGGTTTTGGTCTATCTCTTGGTATCTCTTGGTTAAGTGGTGCGCTACTCTTCCTAGTGAAGGAGTAGAGGACGATCTTCTATTTGGTTTTCGGTCTATCTAAATTGAGGAAGTTTTTGTTGGGTTTTCTTCTCCATGAGGGTTTCCCAGGATAATTTGGGTGTCTCTATTTTTTCTATGATTGCCTCTTTTAGTGGTCTTATTTATGTAGCTAATGTGCTAAAATGATTATAATAATAAAGAAGAATCATAATTGCTAGTTGTATAAGTAAAACTTAAACAATAGTTGAGTACTCAAACCCATATAAAAGACATATCAAGTGTTTATAGCTTCAGATCATATGAGAAATTATAAGAGTTCATTGGTCCTAGGGTACATTTCATAGGCTAGTGATATAAGGTAAATAAACCCTAGTGATTATGATGGACCACTATATAGTAGGATTTCAAGGCCCATCTTACAACTTATGTGGTTTATTTTGTGCCCTAAGATATTAATGCCTACATCAACCATATGTAGTCAAGTCATGTGTCACAAAGATCCATATTTGGTGGGATTGACATGTTGGTGTCATAGAAAAATAAGTAGTAGATATTTGACCCAACACTATATCGGTAATAAGAGAAACATATATATCAATGAAGAATTACTAGAAGTGAGATCTCCACTGAGTAAGGAGGACAATGATAATGCAATAAATGAAAAATATCTCAATGTGGTAAATGAGAAAAATTAGATAAACATTGAGAATTATGAGATTTCAAATTACCTGGAGAAATACCAACTGCATCACACCTTATTTTTTACTAGCTTCTCAGGATATGTGATTTTTGGATAGAATCTTATTTCAAATATGGACCTCATGAATATTGATCCAACCCGCATGAAGTGCAATAAAGTGGAGTTACTTGGTGAATGAAATGATTTTTTTGTGTGTCTTCATGATTATCAATAGAGTGTGTAGTATAAAAATACTCTACTCTTAATCACCCAAACAACATATTGTATCATTGTCATATTCCCAAGGAGAGATATCCAAGACAATTATGCCACTTTGGATGTTGTCCTTTGAAATTTTTATGTTTCCGAGAGCACTATTTTAGGGCATCCACTAGAGCTAAAACATCTCCACTTTACACCTTGAACTGAAACATGTTGTCAAAGGGGTTCATATCTTAATTTCTACAAGCATAGTGTCATTGTAGATTTACTAAAAGCAGTTTTAAGAAGAAAATGTGGACAATGAGTGTGATCTAAGCACACATAAAAATTAATTTCTTTGCAAAAAATATCTTATGAAATCCCAAACACAATGTACAAGCATGAATTTATTTCTTACTAGAAAATTCATTTACTACTTCAAAGCATGAAAATGTAGTTGGAATTTTCATGGGGCCTATATCAGAACCCCATTATATTAATTTGGTGTGAATTCCTACACTATTAAATCATTCATAATTAATTTTGATTATGTTGTGTTAAGAATCTATCATGTGTGGCATAAGGAGAGGTCACAAGAATATAATTACAAATGTAAGGATACTTTCACCTATAAGGATATGAATTCTTCTTGATTGTTGATTCACGAGGAGATTGCTTAGTCTACATTACATTATTTAATATTTTAATGAATTATGGGAAAAGTATGAGGTCATTGTAAGTGGTTAGAAACCATTATAATGTTCAATGTTAAGATTTACAATCTCAAGCAATCATTTTCTAGTTTACAGTAAAAATTAGTGAGTATTCTCTCAAGTATGAGGTAGATCAAAAAATATGAGGGATTTCTTACAACTTGGAGGCATATGGATGTTTGGTTGCAGTTTCAAGGAAAAGTTGTAAGATTTTCATAAGAGATTAAGGATGTTATGGATAAAATGGTTTCAGGATACTCATACATATATTATCCACTATACAATGCCATAGCCACTCAAGGTTCTTGGAAAGAGGGCATGTATGACAAACTTGAACTCTCCCATAGATTAAAAACAATTACAATAAAACCCTTTCAAATTTTTTCGTCCCTTGCTTAAAATGTCTTGGTGCAGGCCAAACTCAAGTGGGTAGGGGGTTTTGACAAAAGTCCTGCGATTTTGGCCCCAAAATCGTGTCCAAAGAACATGTTGGTTTTGTCTCTTCGTCCCTTTCTTAAAATGTCTTGGTGCAGGCCAAAATCAAGTGGGCAGGGGGTTTTGACAAAAGTCATGCGATTTTGGCCCCAAAATTGTGTCCAAAGAACATGTTGGTTTTGTCTCTTCGTCCCTTGCTTAAAATTTCTTGGTGCAGGCCAAACTCAAGTGGGAAGGGGGTTTTGACGAAATTCCTAGGATTTTGACCCAAAATTTGTGGCCAAAGAACATGTTGGTTTTGTCTCAATAACGATGATGAGTTAGTGGGTTCAATCCCAGGCATAAACAAACCATTTTGACATAAAAAATAACCCTAGAAAAATTAAAATGTAGAGGTTCTCACCATTTTTGGTAGCGTTGTTGATGGGCTCATGTTCTCGCAAAGGTTCTCACCACTAATAGCTCACGCTATCGGATAGGACCTCCTCGATGGTGGGCTCATGTTGTTCCCTTTTGGTTGAGGTTGTCTATATCACCAATAATTGCTTGCACTATGGGCTAGGGCCACCTTAATGGTGGGCTCACATTGTCACCTTATTTTCTTGGGTCGGATCGAATGAATATCTTCACAGTTTCTTGGCCTCAAGGTGTCTCCTTGTTGCAGTCTTGAGTGGGCTCGAATATCTTCACACACATTTTTTGTCTCTTTCCTTTGGTTTTGTTACATTTTTTTTTTGTTATTTCTTATTATATGTTGTGTTATACATAATATATATTATATAATAATAATAATAATAATAATATATATATATATATATATATATATAATTAAATTTATTCGAATTTTATAAAATGAAAATTATGCCCTTTTACCATTAGATTTTACCATATGTTTTATGTCTCATCCCACAAACTTAATTTGTCCTCCAAACATTAAGATGTGGTTTTACAAATAATGAAATTTAATTATGATAAAACAAATTTCTAACCTATCTTCCTTTCTACCTTAGATGGTCTATTATTGTGGAGAGTAAATTATTTTTTAAAGAGGAGTTTATTTGTCACATATAAATACTTTTCTATGTTGGACCACTCTCTCTTTAGTCACATTTCCTCAGTATAGATATAAAACCTTCTGGGATTTTTAGTGCTTAGGTAAGGTTCCCCATTTTTTCCTCTCCTCTTCCCCTTGGTCCTTAGTCATGGGTTTGGCTTTATTAGACAATTTGAGGTGCTTGTTTTAGGTATTCTCTTACTCTATGGGACCAATTTGTGACTCCCTTTATTGACATAACCCCTATCTCATAATCCCTATATAACTTGACCCATATAAGACGACGATGATGATGATGATGTGGAGGATGAGGAGGACAATGACAACGTTGATTACGGTGATGACAATGATGATGACGACCACAATGATGATGATGACAAGGATGATGATGATGATGATTATGACTATGAAAACAATGAAAATGGTGATGATCATGATGATGATGAGGAGGAGGAGGAGGATGAAAATGTTGATTATGATGATGATCATGAAAATGGAAATCACTATGATGATGACAATGACAATGATGATGATGATGATGATGATGACGACGACAATGATGATAATGAATATGATGATGACAATGATGATTATTATGATGACAAAGAAGAAGAAAAACAATGACGATGACAAAAATGATGATGTTAACTACGATGATGGTAATGATAATGATGATGACGACAACAACAACGATTATTAAAAAAATATGTTTATTATGGTGATTGGTATCCCCCGGTTCTAGTGATAACTGAGGATATGATTTTTCGAGGCCCTTGGGTTGTATACATGGAGTACCGAGAGGCAGGTGAGTAGGCAGATGCCCCTATCATACCACACATCACCACCTGATTTATGGGAGCAACGTCCACCACACCCAGCTTATCTCACATAGGAAAAAAGGTAGAGCATATGTGGGCTATGAATTTCATTTTAGTGTCCCTTATTGTCTTCAACTTGGAAAAACATTGTAAACCAAGGTAGAGCATTTGTGGTTATGAATTTCCTTTTTAGTGCTCCTTAATGTCTTCAACTTGTTAACACATGAAAAATAATAAAGGTCTTGGAAAAATATTATTTGAAAATAAAAAGAGGAAAAGGATGTGGCTAGCCCTCAACAAAGGAACCCATAAATGAGACAATACAACCCCTTGTATTTCATGAAACCAAATACCTGGAAGTCTGACACCATTCACCTCACATTTACTCTTTTTGTGGTTAGGGTTTACATGATGAATTGATGATGGAAACAAGTGGGTGTGAGAGTCAAATTTGAGTCCAAAAACCCTCCCATATCGTTAAGGCATGTGAATAGTCTATCCATGTCAAATTCCAGTGCATACAAAAACATTTTGAAAAAATTTCAATGTTGGCCCCATTCACAGGTCATTATTGCCCATGTCTAGTCCTAGTACATTGTATTTTCATTATTCCTTTTAAAATTCATTTGACATTACACAAATTCCCACATCTAGTACTGCAGGGGCAATAACAACGAAAATCCTACCCAATTTTTAAAAAAATGAAAATAATGGAAACGTGGAAACATTTCATGGAATAATTCGCCCATATGTAGTAGCGTATGCAGGGTAGCTTATAAAGTATGAGGGGAGTGTGGTTATATCCTATAAATATCAATATAAATCCCACTACATATGGCTTGAAAATCTTGGAGTGCACCCTCCCTTGAAATTTTTACTGTATATTCAACATGGGAAATTGCCTCTCTTTGTTTCCCCTCTAGGATGGGCATTAGCTCTATGTCGGATGTCAGAGATATGTGGCTACTAATGAGTTCCTATGGGCTGGTGGATTCAAATCTATTCCATAGGTGGTTGACAATTTCTTTCTTCCTATACCTATGGAACTTGGCACCCTTATAGAAACCATATGGTGTTATGTAATCCACTACCAACCGTGGAACAATCTACCGATATTTTTGTTTCTTGTGACCAACCAATGGAGTGAAGGGATATTCAAAACTTCCTAAGAAGTGCAGCTTTTGTGGAAAGGGAAGAGGAGTTGAGATATATTGTTAGATTCCACTATATAATCACATAAGCACTTGAAGAGAACCCTTTGCAAATGGATTTATTTGTAGTTTGATAATGGAAAGTAGAGCCTAAGATTAAGAAGAAGGGACGATTTGAGTTAACAAATGAAGCATTTGTAACCGATTACATATTGAGTTAACAAATGAAGCATCTTCTTCTAGTTGTATTTTTCCCATATATATATGTATGATCCACTAAAGGTGATACATTATCTGATTTATGATCCCATAATTTGAAATGTGTAAACTTCCACATCAAGCATGGACACGCTAGAATCATGGGGTCATTGGACTCAAGGAGGTATGAGGATTTATAATTATACATAGATGTGTATAGTTGGAGGAGAATGATCATTTTGAAGGTGTTGGGCCTCTTCCTACACACCACCAGATCACATCTCATTGGCAGTCTGTGTATTGATCCCTTTTAGTTTTGGGTTGTTAGTATTTTCAATTGCACACACCTTTCAATCTAGNCCTAAGACTAGGGGTAAATTTCAATTCAAGGCTAGGAATGACTAGGCCCACATCAAGTGAAGGAAGAAAATTAAGAAGGTACATGTGTTGTCCCATTCCATTTCAACAACAACGCATCCATTCATTGGGAACTCTAAAACCCGACCAATCGATGACTCCACTCGGGTCCTTGTAGTTACAATTTCTTGTAATTGAACCTTATTTATTGATTATTCTTCTGGATGTGGGGGAAAACTAAATTGATAGACATTGTAAACACCCCATTGATGACTCCATGAAGGTAAGAAATTACATTATGTGTAACTAATTATTCTTGGCCCCATTCACAGAAACAATTTGAAAAAATTTCAATGTTGGCCCCATTCACAGGTCACTGTTGCCCATGTCTAGTCCTAGTACAATTTCCTTATAAAATTCATTCGACAGTACACACGTCCCTGCATCTAGTACTGCAAGGGAGTACTTTTATGGTGTTGATTAAGAAATCAACGAAAAAGAGGGATTTATGGTCCATGCCTAGGTATTTATGGAATCACAAATGAAATATGTGATATAACAATGGTCATTTCAAATGCATTTGTAACATGAAGTATGGCTCTCATGGTTGTCCAAGGAATTCTTTAGGGTCAAGCAACAAGGTACAAGATCATAGAAATTTGCTTAGGGACGCATGGGCCCTTCATCGCAATATTTTTATAGTGTTGATTAAACAATGAATGAAAAGAGGTATTTTTCATAATAACTATGACACACATACATTGTATATACAATGTAGAACCTAAAAGAAAAATGAAGAAAGACTGACGAAAACTTAAAACTCGTGTCAACCAATTTGTGTACTTTGAAAGAAAATTAGGGTTTATGGTTTACATGATGAATTGATGATGGAAGAAAGTGGGTGTGTGACTCAAATTTGAGTCCAGAGACCCTCCCATATCGTTAAGGCATGTGAATAGTCTATCCATGTCAAATTTCAGTGCATAAAGAAACAGTTTGAAAAAAATTCAATGTTGGCCCCATTCACAGGTAACTGTTGCCCATGTCTAGACCTAGTACAATTTCCTTGTAAAATTCGTTCGACAGTACACATGTCCCCGCATCTAGTACTGCAAGGAAGTATTTTTATGGTGTTGATTAAGCAATCAATGAAAAAGAGGGATTTATAGTCCATGCCTAGGGATTTATGGAATCACAAATGCAATATGTGATATAAAAATGGTCATTTCAAATGCATTTTTAACATGAAGTATGGTTCTCATAGTTGTCCGAGGAATGCTCTAGGTTCAAACAACAAGGTACAAGATCATATAAATTTCCTTAGGGACGCATGGCCCATTCATCAAAATCATTTTTATAGTGTTGATTAAACAATGAACGAAAAGAGGGATTTTTCATCACAACTATCACACACATACATTGTATATACAATGTAGAACCTGAACAAAAAATGAAGAAAGACTGGCGAAAAATTAAAACTTGTGTCAACCAATTTGTGTACTTTGAAAGAAAATTAGGGTTTATGGTTTACATGATGAATTGATGATGGAAACAAGTGGGTGTGTGAGTCAAAATTGAGTCGATAAATCCTCCCATATCGTTAAGGCATGCGAATAGTCTATCGATGTCAAATTTCAGTGCATACAGAAACAGTTTGAAAAAATTTCAATGTTGGGCCCATTCACAGGTCACCATTTTCCATGTCTAGACCTACTACAATGTTTGTTCATTGTTCCTTTTTAAATTCATTGATAGTACACGTGTTTCTACATCTAGTACTGTGTATTTGAGTCTAGAAACCCTTCCATATCATTAAGGCATGCGAACAATCTATCCATGTCAAATTTGAGTGCATATAGAAACATTTTGAAAGAATTTCAACATTGGCCCCATTCACAGGTTATTGTTTCCCATCAGGTTACTGTTGAACTAGATTACATATGAGAATGAAGCTCCATATGGAAAATCAAGCTACATATCGTCAAGGAAAATCAAGATTATTGTTGAACTAGAGTGATGTTTGAGTCTGGAAACCCTCCCATATCGTCAAGGCATACAAACAGTCTATCCATGTCATCTTCTGCATGATAATTTTAGTTGATTAGGATGAAGAACCCCATGAAATGGATGGATGAAGGAGTGGAAAAGGTGGCGGTTTGAAAAAGATTCTCTGTTACATGCCTATGTTAAGCGATACTGGCCACGAGAATGGAATCTTGTATCGCAAAGAATGAATAGAGCCCTGGGGAGAGATCTAAAATCCTTTGCAAAGAGGTGGAATAACTACTTGAAGCGCAAAATCAAGAAGGGCTCCTTATCAGAAGACAAGTAGCATCTCGTTATAAGTCTTCAAGAAAAAACAATAAAATATTTTGATAACACAAATTCAAAACTGCAAATTCAAGTCAAAAGAAGTGTAGTTGAATTTAGAAAAAAGGAGAGAGATATTGTTTCAATGCAAAAAAAAAACAACAATTTTCGATGTAGATATTGTTTCAAATTTGGACGAAAATCTCGCAGAAAGGAGAGGCATAATGGACAATTTTAGAGGGAAATTTGACAGACATTTTTTTGTCGCATGAAATCCCTGGGATGACATACCTACATCATTGGTATGAGATGTTTTTGAAATTTCTAAATCTGATTTATGCAATTAAAATGTGTAATTTTGACGGATTTGCATTGAAAATGCTCATAAAGGGTGATTTTTTATATTTTTCAATGAAACCTAAGAACCTAGCATCCACGTCGGCCATTACCAGAACAATGGCTTATATTGTTGAATTAATGCCTTGTTCTAAAAAGGTTTTTCAAAAGAGTTTTGCTTTGACAAAAGATTTGGATTGATCATATTTTATTCAAACATGACAAAAATTTAAATTATGGTTATCATTCATTGGCTTATACAAAAATATAAACATAAAAATTTAATTAATCCCTGAGATGACATACCTACATCATTGGTATGAGATGTTTTTGAAATTGCTAAATCCGATTTCTACAATTAAAATATTCAATTTCGACGGATTTGCATTGAAAATGCTCATAAAGGGTGTTTTTATATATTTATCAATGAAACCTAAGAACTTGCCATCCACGTCGGCCATTACCAGAACAATTGCTTATATTGTTGAATTAATGCCTTGTTCTGGATAGGTTTTGAAATAGTGTGTTGCTTTGACAAAAGATTGGGATTGATCAATTTTTTTTCAAACACGACAAAAATTTAAATTATGGTTGTCATTCATTGGCTTATACAAAAATATAAACATAAAAATGTAATCAATCCCTAGGATGACATACCTACATCGTTGGTATGAGATGTTTTTGAAATTGCTAAATCCGATTTCTACAATTAAAATCTGCAATTTCGACAAATTTGCATTGAAAATGCTCATAAAGGGTGTTTTTTTATATTTTTCAATGAAACCTGAGAACTTGGCATCCACGTCGGCCATTACCAGAACAATGGCTTATATTTTCGAATTAATGCCTTGTTCTGGACAGGTTTTGCAACAATGTGTTTCTTTGATAAAAGATTGGGATTGATCATATTTTATTCAAACACGAAAAAAAATTTAAATTATGGTTGTCA
>JASDQU010435969.1:67850-83711 GCA_032191745.1 Picea mariana
AGGGAGAGAGGAAAAACCCCTCTTGGATGAGTTACAAGTGTCACACATCCAAGAGAGAGAGAACAAGTCAAGGAAGAGACACTTTTAAGGTTTTGGTAGTGAGTTAGGGTTTGAAGGGTGACATGGGAAGGGGGAAAACCCCTTTACCTTTATTCAAACATGAATTTAGGATACAAGAAAGGTTCACTTAAGGTTTTGGCACCTTACTCACGTTAATTTTTATTTTCCCATAAGTTCATGAGCAAGGGGGCACACTTTTCACTAAGGAGACACACTTTTGGTTGTTGGTTTAGCATGGGGGGGTATTCTAAGTGGAATTTCACTTTTCCAACTTATGAAATACATTAGGAATCATTTCCCTGCTTTCTCTCATGACTTTAGTCACTTTTACAAAATTTGGCTTTTTTACCTTAGCCAATTTAATGCTGACTTTTGACTGACTTGGACTCCTCATGGACAATGACCTAGAAAAACTTGTCCAATTGAGATGAAACTTGTTCTAAGGGTGTAGGGAGTCATATTTGATTTTATTTGAGTACTCACGCCCCTATACAAAATCCACAAGGACCAAATTTTACATTTTACATAAAAAAAATAATTAAAAATTCTCAGTTTACGGAAATTTTTATTATTAAAAAATCCTATCAAAACTTTATGGAATTCTGCAAAAATATAGGATATGTATAGCATAGTCATTTAAAACATTTATAAACCTTATTCACCCATTGGGATCAACCATTAGAACACCTTTCACCACTTTGGAGGATTATATGAGTGAAAAACTCAAGGATAATTAAAATCATTGTTAAGCAAGATTAATTACCTGGAGAAAAAAACACTCAATGAAAGGACTTACCCAATGATAAAGTCCTAGGTAGCTAGACAAAAATTGACTCATTCTATCATATTAAATTATTATCTCACGCATGGGAACAGACATTCTAAGTACAAAGAAAGAAGTTTTGGGGGCAGAAATGCCATGTTGAGCCATAAGTCTTCAAAATATGTTGTAACACAAGGTATATAGATTCATGGTATATGAAGTTGACATCTAGTCGAAATAGGTGTTCAACAAGGCCAACACCCAAAATAGCCTCCAAAATAAATATAAAATGCTAATACCTCAAAATGTCCTCTCAAAAGTCCACACGTGTGAGTTTTGAAGGCAAAAGGAGAGTGGAATCATCTCCTTAAGGGGAATAAAAGCTCCAAAAGTCACATCCATCCCCAAAATGTGAAAGGAATCATCAAAAGTCACATCCTCTCATCAATGAGGTAACATCTCATAATCAAGCAAGTTAGAACTCATCATACATGTGTAAGGTTGGCTCAAGGAAAATTTATATCTCACTCAAGCATGATGCCATCCTAATGTGTGAAATGTCCCAAACTCCTAGAGTGATGTCATGGTGCTTAAGGGATCCAAAAATTCACCAAAGAGGCGCATAATCATCATCAAGGGAAATGGGATCCATCCACACCCTAACATCCTCAAAAGGGTGCAATGTCCAAGTGTGTGAACTTTCTGCCCTTTGAGTGACACTTCAGGATGCATACACAATGTCCTACCTCAAGTGTGCAATGTCCTAGGTCCAAGAGGTGTATGAGGGTATCAAGGATGATCTAGTAATTTCTGTGAGATTTTTCTCTACAAAAATTCTACCATGAGGACCTTTTACTGGCAATTAATTGCATGTGAATATGAGCAAATAATTTCTAAGCATTGCATATTATCATGAGAAAATTGTCATAATTAAGTGAATATGTGTAATTAAATCTCTACTTAATCAAGAGAGAATGTTGTTACAAGGAAAATATCTATATGGCTAGGGGAAATCCACAACAGATGGAACGACACCCAGAAATCAACTCTAATCTCAAGTATTCTATATAAATGAAATGCTAACAAGACAATGTTAGATGCCTACTTCATTTGGACGTTTGAAGAAGACTATCATTGAGCACACGACCCAAAGTTTTATACCTACAATTTGTCCTCAAAAACCAAGATACGCAAGCATTTGGTGATGATATACAATGTCAGCATATAAATTAGCATAATCCATTAGTTTACATGACAAATACGTCCATGGAAATTAATTCAAATATTTGTAAGATATCAACTGGACGAGAAAAGAGTATTTCTATTAAGGTAATCAAGAGAAGTACATAGGTGACAAACTTTTGTAACACCACATGTATCGAAACTGAGAAACTAATTCCATCTAGTTGGGCCTCCACCACTTCAATCCTCTGCAAAGGAAATCTCACATTGTTCTCCATCACAAAGTAGGAAGATCTTGGGGGATGAACACAAGAAGTTCATACTTTTAAGGACAAAAGGATGCAGACTCAATATGAAGTGAAATTTCTCTAGAGTGTCTTTGCTCTCAAAGTTGAATTGTTTTTTAGGCTTGGATATGGCTCAATGCATAGCCTCCAAATGGAACCAAAGGGTTTATTTGGATCCTTTCTAGTAGATGGAAGGTCAAGGATCATGGATCTCATGACATGACATGGAAACCCAACATATTTTTTAATTTTTGAGCACCAAACCTGATGTACGCGGGTTGTGGTGGAGAAACCTATGTTTACGCTTGTTGTATAACTGATAGGGCACGTATATGTACAAAAATATGTATTTTTGTCTCTGGAGTGAGAAAAGGGGACTTCAAGTATGTAGAGGGAAATGGAAGGCCATCCAAGAAAGATGCATGGAGTGAGGAAAATTTTGTTGTAACAGATGCCCCCTAATGTGTGAGTTCATAGGAGTATCTGTGATAGCCAAAATATATTATAATTCCTAGAAGTGGAGTAATGAAGATTGAGATGGAAGTACTAGTTACTCATCAAAGTATTACAATCCATAATGAATTTGTACATGTGGCTTCCAATATGAATTGCACTGCAGATCCATGTGGATATATATCAAATAGTTGTTCATGGCCATGAATAGGAAATACAAAGTGGATATACGCCATAGGTTTTCATAGCCACGAACAAGACACAATGTAGTCCATATTCAAAATCAACAGAAGATATCTATATACAATGGAGTACAATATGATCTTCCATGATCGTTGAAGTCATATAGGTACTGGTCCAATAAAAGACAATAACATATATGGGATGTTGCTACTATAAGTTGGAGGTCTTCTACACTATCCGACGAAGGTGCAAGTCTACATCATTTGAATAGAGGAGTTGAGGTCGAACACAATGAGACTTTGTTTGATTACCAGTCATTAAGGTATACTGTTAACAAATGTGAGACAAACCACCAATAATGAAAGTAGGTGTCAAGGAACCAAGTACATTCCACAACTGTGAATAAGGGTGTTGAGGTCTAACACTTGAAGAATCCATTGATCAGGAGACATTGATGTATTCCCAACTGTCGATGGTGGGAGAACCTACCACTGATGATTGCAAGCCTCTAGGTACTCATAGGACTTTAGGTCTCGTTTCCAGAATAGATGAGTTGAATTCGATGGAAGGAGACCCACTGAACGGAGAGCATTAAGGAATATCTCATCATCCAGCATGAGGTACAAAAAAATAGCTTGATGATTAGGAGGAGCTTGGATGAATATGATGTTCATGAACCAATGACCATGTGCATCTCTCGCATTCACCATATGCAAGTCATGCACGAAAGAGACCCTCTAAGTGCATCCAATAATGAAAATTTATGAAAAATCCGAGGAAACCACCAATAGGGATAATGGAATCCAATACATTGCATGAATCCCAATGTGTGAATAGATTTTTTGTCATCGAACACAAGGGAAACCCCCTCAGTCAATGACCAATGAAGAGATATCATCTGTTGGGTTCAAGGTTACCTACCAATGATGAAAGTAGGTGTAATGTCCCTAGCCACCCAAGTCAGGGCATGTTACCACCTAACTGTTGAAATCGAGCTCTGATACCAATTTGTAACATCCCCAGCCACCCAAGCCAGGGCATGCTACCACCAAACTATTGAAATTAAGCTTTGATACCAGTTTGCAATGCCCCCATCCACCCAAGCCAGGAAACACCACTACAATTCTGCTATGTTCAAACCTTGATAACAAAACGTGACATCCCCAGCAATAGACCTACTGGGCTATGTCACACAGAGACTCTTGCAGGGCATAATACATTGTAACATACATGGCCTTACAGATCGGTCATGCCAACTCCATAAAAATAACAATCCCATATACATATATATATATATATAACATAAAACAGACAACATATTCTTCTAATACAAAAATTAATGTGGAAACAACAGTAAGCCTATACATACAACATATGCATGCAATACTCATCAATATAAACATGTACAAATACATAGCATGTAAATGAACATAGAAATGGTACTTATATTTTATAGATGACCACCAATTGCATGCATACCTTCCACGAACCTCTCATCCATAGATCACGTTGCTCATCACTCTCAAGTGGGTCACCCCCAAGCTGCGACTAAACTCCACTCAAGTAAAGGGATTCCTAGACTAGGCTGAGACAATGGGATGCGACACAGTCAACTAGGAAGAATTCCCTCCCAGGATCCAACTTACGCACACAGCTCACAACCTCTCATTCCCCACATACCTATCCCACCCCATGAAGTATACACTTTCATTGTTCAACAGTCCATCGGTTGCTCCACTTCCCTTTTAGGGCTTCAGCAACAAGACGGACAAGAATTCTCATAGCATTATATCTTTTTTTGGGCTCCCTCCAAGATAAATCACTTCCTCAGCAACCTCTCTCACCTGGAGAGAGTTTCTCACAGGCCTGACAACCTGCTTCTTCTTCCAGAAAAATCTCTCACCTGGAGAGAGTTTCTCACAGTCCTGACAACCTACTTATTCATTTCAAGGTCCTGGTAACCCACCTCTTCACTCTCACTGCCAGCTAACTAGTAACAGGCTTAGGTAAGAACAGCCACAACATTCAGTGAATGCACAGGTGATGGAATCAATAATACTTGGTATGGACATAGATAATGGCATCAAGTCACATTCATTCCATGAACTACGTTGGCAGTAATAGACAATCGTTAAGACACAGTTGGGTTCAGGAAAATACAGGTGTGTCGGGATTTACAAGAAATACACAAGATAACTCAAGCATAACTCTGGGTTCCAAAGGTGTGTGCATGATCAGAGGTTGATAATGGAGATCATGGCTCAGCTCTTGAGTGTGTGCATGCATGGGAAGAATGGAAAGAATGAAAAGAACGAAATGCACCCCCAATAAAGACGCGTTTTCCAAATATAATTGCATGTCCTTAATCAGACACTTGTTCTCATGAAGCTACATGAGCTCCACATAACATCCGCTAACTTCCCATAGGAACTTCGAATAACATAGTTTATGTCCAACCTTATTCTTTAGGAAATAATAATATAATATTATTGGCATAGAGATAAGCCCTCAATCATAGCCCTTTCCCTAGTCTCATAGCCCCATCCCTTTCCCTACCTAGTGGAGCTTAGTCCCCCATAAATATTTCTTCGTGGTCGGTCTACACGCAGAGATGTATTTATATTATTGATATGATTATTTACATATACACAAACAGGATCATTGTCCTTTAGCATCTAGGAACTCTGGCCTAATCATCATATAATCCTCCTAGCTTATTTTAACTTGTCTCACCAGCCTATAACATATGTTACATTTACAATTACAAATGGGGGTGGGTCTTTGGATCTACAGTCAACAGGAGCTTCAGGACTCTGGGCTTTGGGACTATGGGCTCCATCTTGCACTGCCTCCCGAATTGTCGAATTGGAGAACTCAAAAAAAAAAAATCAACGAACCGCGTCTTCTCGTTAAACAGCGATAACAATAAACTTTGAGATTCCATCTTCAGTTGTTTTGGACTATCCACACTCTCAATCCTTCTAGAGTGCCAAGTCTCTGGAATGCAGGATCTACTGCCACATATCCTCTCTCGATCAATGGCTAGTATTTTCTCCACAAATCCAAGCTTTGGGGATTTTTAAAGAACCTCTCCATAGATATATTGGAGTGATGACTTACAAGAGGTTCTCTCCTTCCTCCACATATAATCTCTCGATCAACGATCAAGATTAACTTCGGCCTTCGGGAGTTCTCGACTCAAATCCATATGCAACTCAATTCCTTCAGAATACCAAGTCTTTGGACCTTGGGATCTAGCACCATGTCTCCACTGTAATCAATGGATGATATGGACTCCGGCCTTCGGGAGTCCTCGACCCCAACTGCTTATTCCATGAATCCTCCATAGTGCCAATTCTCCAGACTACGGGATCTACTACCATGTACCCTCTACCGATCAATGGTGAGGATTTAATCTACTCTTTGGAGCTTCGCGGGTTTCACCTTCATCACACTTCATTCCTTCCAAACTTCGAATTGGTGAATACGGAGATCTCCTTTTCTCAACTGACAAACAATTAATGTAGTGACACGTGGCTCCACCAACAGGTGACATGTGTTAGGTCACAATTGGTACTAAGGGCCTGTCAGTGACACAAAAACAATTGACATGTGGCATCCCTAGAGTAGGCCCACATCACCCTAGGTGATGTCATCATGCCATGTCACTTAGCACTTTGAAACTTAGGCACTTCGAGCTTCAGAAATTTTTACATCCACAACTTGTTAACTCATGAATGTCGAACTGTGGAAAAATTGCTTCCCAATGCTTCGGGACTTTTGTGATTTCTTCTCATTTGCACATTTTCAAAACTGTCAAATAATTGCTTCCCGACGCTTCGAGACTTCGGTGATTTCTTCTCATATGCACATTTTCAAAACTATCGAACTATCGATTGTCGAACAATTTCTTCCCGACGCTTCGAGACTTCAATGATTTCTTCTCATCTGCACTTTTTCAAAACTGTCGAACTACCGACTATCAAACAATTTCTTCCTGTAGCTTCGGGACTTTAGCAATTTCTTCTCATCAGCACTTTTTCAAAACTGTCGAACTACCAACTGCTGAACAATTGCTTCTCGTAGCTTTGAGACTTTGGCGATTTCTTCTCATTGGCATTCTTTCAAAACTATCAATTGTCGAACAATTTCTTCTCGTAGCTTTGGTACTTCAGCAATTTCTTCTCATCGACACTTTTTCAAAACTTTTGAACTACCGACTATCGAACAATTGCTTCCCCTAGCTTTGGGACTTCGACAATTTCTTCTCATCGACACTTTTTCAAAACTGTCGAATGTCGAACAATGTCTTCTCATAGCTTCGGGACTTTGGCGATTTCTTCTCATCGACATTTTTTCAAAAATGTCAAACTTATGACTGTCGAACAATTTCTTCTCGTAGCTTCAGGACTTCGGCATTTTCTTCTCATTGACACTTTTTCAAAACTGTCGAACTGTCGATTACCGAACAATTTTTTCCTGAAGCTTCGGGACTTTGGTGAATCTCTACTCCACGCAATATCCAACAGATTTCCCCACACACCGAACTGTCGAACCACTTGGTAAAATCCAATGGTCCACCTTCTCATGAATGATCTACGACTGAGAATCACTCCGAGACTTTGGATGATTTCCCTGTTGAAACACCACATAGTCCCCGAACTGTCAAAAATCTGAATTGGATGATCTACTGACACGTGTCCTTAAACACAAATGGTCCAGATTAACTCTGGATTTCGGGACTTCAGGAGGAATTCCATTCTGCACACACTTCAACCAATTTCCCTGAACTCTAAACCATCGAATCTCTTGGGAAATCCAACGAATCTCCTCCTCCTGGATGATCTATGGTTGTAAATCACTCTGGGACTTCGTCCCATTTTCTCAACAGAACATAAACTTCACTGAAGTCACGAAGTCCGAAGGACTTGGACGTTTACTGTCGTGCATCATTTTCAGATCTGACAGTTGGGAAG
Source organism: Picea mariana (assembly GCA_032191745.1). Lineage (NCBI taxonomy): Eukaryota > Viridiplantae > Streptophyta > Pinopsida > Pinales > Pinaceae > Picea > Picea mariana. The sequence goes on from JASDQU010435969.1 coordinate 75,755, forward strand.
GGTCTTCCTTCCCCACACGTAGATCCCACGGATCAAATTCAATCTCATGGTTATCAACCAATATTACTATGATAATTGCTCCTCCAGTCCTCCTGAGATTTCTATTACCACCCAGGAGCTCTCTCAATGCCCCTCTAGCACTCTGTACATCAAATCCTTGTGGAAGTTTTACTTCAAATTCCACATTTGTGGCCCATCCAGGTTCACTATTGAAACCATGGTCCCTGATACCGAATTGCAACGTCTCCAGCCACCCAATTTGGGATATGCTACCACCTAACTACTTAAATCAAGCTCTGATACCAATTTGTAACGTCCCTAGCCACCCAAGTCAGTGCATGCTACCATCTAACTGTTGAAATTAAGCTCTTATACCAATTTGTAACACCCCGAGCCACCCAAGCCAAGAAATGCCACTATAATTTTTCTCTGTTCAAACTATGATAAAAAAACATGACATACCCAACCATAGACCTACCGAGCTATGGCACATAGAGACTCTTGCAGAACATCATACATTGTAACATACCTNGTACAAATACATAACATGTAAATGAACATAGAAATGGTACTTATATTTTATAGATTACCACCAACTACGTACAGACCTTCCATGAACCTCCTAGCCATAGACCACGTTGCTCATCACTCTCAACAGTGGGTCACCCCTGAGTTGGAACTAAACTCCACCTAAGTAAAGGGATTCCTAAGCTAGGTTGAGACAATGGGTTGCAACACAGTCAGCCAAGAAGGATTATCTCCTAGGAGCCAACTTACACACACAGCTCACAGCCTCTCATTCCCCACATGCCTATCCCACCTCGGGAATTATACACTTTCCTTGTTTGAAAGTCCATCAGCTACTCCAGTTCCCTTCCAGGGATTCAACAACAGGTCAGACAGGAATTCTCATAGCATTGTAGTTGTTTCTAGGCTCCCTCCAGAAGAAATCACTTCCCCAACAACCTCTCTCACCTAGAGAGGGTTTCTCATAGGCCTGACAACCTACTTCTTCTTCCAGCAAACTCTCTCACCTAGAGATATTTTCTCACAGGCCTAACAACCTGCTTCTTGATTCAACGGGCTTGACAACCCACCTCTTCACTCTCGCTCCCAGCTAACCAGTAACAGGCTCAGGTAAGAACAACCATAGTATTAAGCTAATGCACAGGTGATGGCAGCAACAAGACTCAGTATGTACATAGACAATGGCATCAAGACACGCTCATTCCATGAACTACATTGGCAGCAACATCCAACCATTAAGATAGAGCATGGGTTCAGGAAAATATAGGTGCGTCGGGATTTACAGGAAATATACAGGACAACTCAAGAATAACTTTGGGTTTCATAGGTGTGTTCATGCTCAAAGGCCGATAATGGATATCATGGCTCAGCTCTTGAGTGCATGCGTGCATGGGAAGAATGGAAAGAATGGAAAGAACCCCCAAGATGGACGTTTTTTCCAAATATAACTACATGCCCTTAATCGAACACTTGTCCTCGTGAATCTACATTATCTCCACTTAACATTCATTCCCTTCCCATAGGAACTTCAGATAACATAGGTTCTGTCCAACCTTATTCTTTAGGAAATAATAATATAATATTATTCTTATGGAGCTAAGCCTTCAAGCTTAGCCCTTTCCCTAGCCTCATAGCCCCATCCCTTTCCCTACCTAGTGGATCTTAGTTCCCCATAACTCTTTGTTCGTGGTTGGTCTACATGTAGCGATGTATTTATATTATTGATATGATTATTTATATGTACAAAAACAATCTCAATTTCCTTTAGCATCTAGGCTCTTTGGCTTAATCATCATATAAGCCTCCTAGCTTATTTTAACTTGGCTCACCAGCCTATAACATATGTTACATTTACAATTACAATTGGGGATGGGTCTTGGGATATTATAGTAGGCCCAAGGTGCAAGGTAGTACAACAGCTTCATGTGATTCTGATATATACTAAGGGTATGGCCGACATGCAAAGTCAAGAGTTCTATGAAATGGTCGACACAGGCTTTAAAATTCCTTTGACTAAGAGCATGATACATATAGATAACTCATGAAGAATAGACTTGATAATGATCATTGATAAGAGTTTGCGATGTAGGAGGCATCAACAAACTCTCCATAGGGTCTGGAAGAATAACCAGTCAAAGGAGTAAACTATAAGTAACGAGCTCAGCTTCCTATGGTCATGATAAACCCAAACCTTGGATGAAAATGGACTCAAGAGTTGGTGCTATGTTCAAAGGAGATACAACTGCTATCGATAAGAGATAATATTATTTTCCTACCCATATTTTTTTGGTTTTCATAGGAAAATATATGCTATGATACAGGAGAGGAAATGAGTGTCATGAGTAAGAAACTAGTTCCAAGCAGTGGAACATACATATGCTCAATGCAATGAAGTACATGCGAGGCATGGACACTCAGGGGGATGTTTCCTCTGCAGGTAAAGGGTGTCAAGCTACAAAGGATATATGGAAGGCAATGCTTGTCTAGTCATGAAAATTTTTTAGGCAAGGGGCTTACAACGAGAAAGTGGGACCGGAAATAGGCTCAGCAATGCAAGCAAGATGATGGAATGCAATTACAACTTAACTCAAAAATGTCATTTTCCGTAGATTTAGTCCCCTAGGCCCGAAAAGGTATAAAATAATACATAGGAGAACTCTTCTAGACAATGGTGACTAGAGTATTCCTTTTTTGTAAGTAGTCTACTTGGTCCTGAAAAGGGTTAAAATTATACCAAATAGACATCCTTTCAAAACCATTTAACGAGTGTGAAAGAGACAAGTTCATTCGACAATCTTTTTGTTTTTTCAGGAGTTGAAAAAGAGTTTAACGAAGGCTCGGGGCGAGTCCCAGTCAGAATGCTCGTGAGTAAGAAAATGGGGTTTGAACACAAAGTCACATTAGTACTATAAGGAACTCCCGATCCTATGGAATAACTTCTGCATGGGAACCAAATTAAAAAAGGATCTAACTAGGGTACCCATGTTTGTTAAGTCTCTACCACTTAATAACGACACCTATAGTAGCAATGAGAAGGTTCAGTGTCGCTAAGAAATGGCTTCATACCTAGGGTGTATGAGTCAGGGTCATAGGACGATGCAAGAATGCAAAGCAGAGTGAAAACGTATCTTATATGTCAGTGAAAGAATATACCTATTAGAGGAACGAATGGGCGATAATATGCTAAAAATCCATTAAAAACCCTAGACAAACCACTTAAAACCAAGTCTTTCCACTATGTTATTAGTCCATAAGGATAAAAATAGAAAATATAGGGTAAAACTATACAAAGTGGGTAAAACTATTTTTTTAATGGTAAAAATAAGAAATTTTACAATACCATTTGAGTTTTTTCTCCCACATAATGCTTTTTAGGCCATCTTACCCACAATCTTTCAGTGGTGATTACGGGAGATAGGATACATGGAATCAAAAATCATTTGGACCAAGTAAGTGCCCATCCCATTTAATTACATTTCAATGGTTTACATTTAAGTCTTAGTCCCCGTTTTTTTAGTATTAGAGGTCGTTACATAGAAACTAGGGTGTACACAGGTGACAGATCATCGGGTCGCATATACGACCTCATATATGTGGGCAAACTGAAGCATGCATGCGCATATGAATCCCTATACATGAATGTCATAAGGTTATCCCACGTATAAGTCTGTGAACAATTTTTTTAAAGGGCTTAACTTAAAAAATGATATTTCCTTTACAAGATGGTTTTTGAATGGAGGGAAAGGGAGCATGAGGAGGTGGATGCAGTAGTAGAAAGAGACGCAAGGACCCAACAATATTTGAAATGATGTGGCCTTTATAAATTTTGGACTCTCATAGGAATGAGGGCTCAAGTGAGGTTTCTCTAGTTACTAGTAAACTATTGGGATCCAGAGACAAAGTCCTTCAACCTTGATGAGAAACCATTGAGAATTGAAGTGGACAACATATACTTTACCACAGGATTGTCTCATTAGGGCGAGGTGGTGAATCTCAAGGCCCAAGGGGTTGGAGGTGGTATGACTATGGATTACATCACCACCCACTTAGTTGTAGGCATAGATAAAGTAGGGAGCCAACTCCCTATCAGGGAGATCGAGAACCTGAGTTTAAAGATCGTCATGCTTGTACTCACATGGATATCAAGGTTGGCCTCGTTGCACCAAGCATCAAGGAAACTCATTTTCTATGCGGTAGAGTGTTTAAGACCCATTGTTTATGACTGGTGTACCTCACTGTTGGCCAACATGAAGAGCCAGTTGGCAGATTGTAAACAAGGGAGAATGAGGAATTTTGTATGTGTATCCATACTTTGTAGTTTTTTCTTCGATAGGGTTCTGGGCTTGAGCCCTAGAGTAGAGATTAATCCACATGGACTGCATGATCCAACCATGTCATGGTGGATCGACGTGATGAGGAGACTAGGAGGTGGTAGGGTGCCAACCACCTTTGGTGTGTGGGTGCGACTCTTCCAACGTCGTGCTAACATCGTAGTGTGATATCATGATACACACCATGGTTATGCTATGTACTGGCCATATATGTATTTTGAGGGTGTGAGCCCCATTTTTTATAATGACATCATATTGAAAGGATGAAATACAAAAAATTTGGTCTTTGGATTTACTTATATATGTTACAATGTATAAATGTATGAATGTGTTTTTTTTACTTAGTTATGTGAAAAATTCCAATCTAAAATGTAATTAGCATATGCATCAGATACTTGATTAGAACTTCTGTGGATGTGATTATAAGTAATAAAATCAAAGTATCGTTCCAAAATTCGTACCTGTAGGAATTGTCGCAGTAGAGTAGGATCTCTCACACGGTAATTGTCGTTCAACTGACATATGACTAATTGTGATTCCATACGAGCTTCTAAAGATATAACACCATGTAAAATGGCGTCATGTAATAGATTTATAATGGTTCTATACTCAGCCACGTTATTCATTGATGGCTCCAAACGAATGCCACCTGGAGACATCAGTTGACCCTCGGGTGAGTAAATGACCCAAGCGGCAGAAGCCATGTTCTACGTATCACGATTGGCACTGTCTATGAACCCTAAGTAAACCGAAGATTTCTTTGACATATTCCAACCAAGGGGAAACTCAATAAGCAATTCGATGACGCAAAGAAAAATATAAGGAATTATATACATTAAGATACACTAGTATACAAAGGTCACGCTTAAGTTTTAGGGCTCAAGCATAATACCTTTTCAGGTAGAGCCCATTTCTGGGCTCGTCCAACATATTTCCCTCATAATATTTTAAGTCATAGGCTCCTTTATCTAGAATACGTCACACAATATAAGGATCGTGCCACATGGGGTTGAACTTACCTTCCCCAGCGGTTCTTTCTCTTAGTCATAAAGGAGAACCAAGTCACCCTCAGTGTACTATCAGGGACAAACATACTTGTTATATTGAACCTTAACACATCGTTTATTCTCTTTGATAGTGGTTGAGGCATATTGACACTGCTCATCAAGGTGATCTAGGTGCACGAGGTGTTCTTCAAGATCGTATTTTTCAAGTAGGAGCTCAATTTCCAATTTAAGGGAAGGGATTTTGCATCCAATTGGAAGAATCGACTCCAGGCCATGTACTAACTAAAAAAAAGAGAAAACAATGGAAGTATTTATCGTGGTTCAGTATACCCAAAGTGCAGGGTAAAGCATCACATTTTAGTCATATTTACTCTGGCTGACATTTTTTTGCAAAATGGTCTTGAGAGATTTATTCACAGCCTCTACATGTCCATTTGCATGGAGATAATAAGGGGAAGAATGACTGTGTTTAAACCCTAGTTTTGATGCTAAGTCCTTCATCATTTCATTCTGAAAGTGACTACCATGATCAGTGACAATATATTTTGGGATTTTGAACCAGGATATAATCTGATTGAATATAAATAACTTTGCAGTCTTACCATCGGATTTAACGGTAGGCATGGCCTCTGCCCATTTAGTAAAATAATCCATAGCCACGATAATATGTTGGTGCCTCCCAGCCGAGGTTGGTTTGCAGTCCATAAAATCCACCCCCCACTTGGTGAAGGTACCAATGGTGATGACTGAGTGAGGGATGGATGCGAGTGCATTTTTTGAGTGAACACTTGGCAAGAGTGACACGTCTTGACCACTTCAATGCAATATTTAAAAATTGATGGCCAAAAATAATCGACTCGCAAAATATTTTGGGTTGTCAAAAGCATGGATAAATGACCACCACACTCCCCACTGTCACATTCATTGAGAATAGCTTCAACCTCCTCATGATTCAACCAACAACACGAGATATTATCCACCCCTCGATGATACAAAGTGTCACCGATAATAAGGTAGTTCTTATCTTGATGACATGTTTGTCGTCGATCATCTCTTGACAGATGTTCGAGTAGCTTCAAGGTTTGAAGGTAGATCAAAATGTCTCCATACCAGAGGTTTGAAGATGAGATAAGGAAAATATGTTCATCCATGAATGAATCATCATGAAAAATGTCCTCATCCAGTCTAGGGAAGTTTGACATCAATTCAGAAAAAACTAGCAATTTCTTAGATTTCGCAAAAGAAAAATCGAGATCAAATTCTTGTCGAATCACAATCCACTTATTGTATTTCCCCCCTATGATATGTCTGGCAAGGATGTATTGAAAAGGATTGATATTCGCAACTATGGTAGTTTTGCACAGTAAGATATAATATCCTAATCTCTGAATTGCATGTATAGCGGCCAAGGCCATCTTCTCTACGTGAGAGTATTTAAGTTCAGGACCAATCAGGTTTCGACTAATATAGTAAACAATATGCTCATGGATCTCATCGTTGCCCTAAACCAATACCATACCAATCGTCCCTTCATACGCAGAGATATAAATAAAATAGTCTCTATTGTAGTCTGGGAGCTTCATTAGAGGTGTCGATACCAAATATTTCTTAAGAGCATCGAAGGATTCTTGGGATCTCTCATCCCATATGAATGGAGTGTCCTTATTCAAAATATGCATGAAACCTTTAGTTAAATTGGGATAGCTCACTATGAAACGACGCAAGGATTTAGCCTTCCCCTATAAACCTTGAATTTGTTGAATGTTGTGCAAGGGAGGCAACCAAAGTATTGCCTCAACCTTCATAGGATCCACCATGATCGCATGCTCAGACACTATGAATCTTAAAAGACGACCAGACCTAACGTAGAAGATGCACTTGTGAGGGTTCAACTGAATGCGATAATAACGACATCTCTCAAATATTAATTGAATGTGAGTTGAGTGATCTACGCTCTTGCAAGAGTGAGAAATGATATAATCTAGGTAAGCTTTGACAATATGCTTAAGATCGTGAAATGAAAACGTCGTGGCATGTTGGAAGGTCGCTATGACATTTTTAAGACCGAATGGAATTTTCTGGTATGAAAAGGTACCACAAGGACAAATAAATTTCATTTTGTGTTGATCCTCAGGTTTGATCTGAATTTGATTATACCCTGAAAATTTGTCCATAAAGGAAAAGACTTTGCTTCATGCACACTTGTCAAGAATTTGGTCAATAAAAGGAGTGGGGAAGTTATCTTTAGGACAAGCCTTTTTCAAGTCCCTAAAATCCATACACATGTTAATAGTTCCTTTCTTTTTATCTACGAGAATGGGGTTGGACACCCATTCGTTCAAGGGAACCAAGTATATGAAACCATCATTGAGTATCTTCTCTACTTCTTCCTTAACAGCAGGGGCCTTCCTAGGATTAACAACTCTAAAACACTATTGAACAGATTTAACATTATGATAGGTTTTAATTTCATGTTCGACAATGCTAGGAACGATCCTTGGCATCTCTTCATATGACCAAGCGAATACATCTCAGGATTATTTGAAGAGATTGGTGTAGATATAAATTTCTTCAATCGAACAATCGACACCG
>JASDQU010435969.1:87150-102010 GCA_032191745.1 Picea mariana
GATTCGTTCACGTGTGTCGAGTAGATCTCACGAGTTGGGAGGCACTAGATGAGGGAGCTTTTGAAACCCACACCATTAAGGATAAGGGAGTCGAGGGGACCCCACTAATCATAGAGGATAAGGGAGTCAAAGTACTTTTTGAGACGTTCATATCTGGCTCAGTACTCATAGTAGGCTAATCACAATCCTGGGAGGTGGAGATATATGTACCACGCTTATTAAATATATGCCTTTTAGAAGGTGAATTCGGTAAAGGATCAAGACGTGGTATTAACTTCAAAAGATGAAGAGACCAAAGAGGAGGTTGGTCTTGCTCCATGATGACTCGGACCTCAAGATATAATACAAAATACTAAGGCCAACTAATAATCAAAGGGCACACCAAAATAAAGAAAAAGGTCAATGCACACGAACATGATATAATGGCTAAAAGGGACCTCCCAAACTAAAGTAGTTAACTCCCGAACTAATGGGTGAAAGGGACCTCCCAAACTAATCTCCATGAGGTTATTTTAGCTTTCGTTGTCTAGGATGAGAGTAGCCAACTCATGCTTAATATGACAATTGTGTGTAAACAGAAGCACAACAGAGGAGTCATTTTCATTAGCGATCATTAGGATCATAGATGGGTCAACTTATGTAGGATTTTCGAGAGAAACTACTTCAGGAGTGTCAGAGGAGTTTGACTGCGCAGCCTCTGAAAATAGAGTTTTGTTGGGGCGAAGATTTTGAAGGGCCCAATAGTCGACTGAAGTATGCAATTTAGTCTTATGAAATGAACACCATGTCACATTATGGGGAGTGGAGGGTGAGGCATGTGAACTAGGGGAGGGTACAGTGGGCAAAGTAAGAGAATTAGAGGGACCAACTCAGGGTTGGGGAGAGAGGGTTCAAGGGGCCACTTTACGTTCCATGAATAAGGCCCAAAGAAATTCCTTGTCCAAGGAAGATTTCTCAAGAAAATCCACTTCATGACATAAGATTAGTAATAAACCAAATTTAAATTTGATAATTAGTGCCTCTTCTAGATCTGCAATGTGTAGATGGATGCACAATTTGCAAGAGATGTTAATGCAGCTCTGAACTGATTGATTGGGGAGTTGGAAAAGTTTCAACCATTTGGCTGGGAGGCTCTGGAAATATCCTGGAGGATAGAAGTGGTCTTTGAGTTACTGGAAAACTCCATCCCATTAAGTGATGTTTGCAGGTGTTGTATTTGTTGGTTCATCGAGGTCAACGACCAAAGAACAGTTCTCATGTTGGGTATCCCACCAATTTTATGCAATGTCTCCCAACTGCATAATTTATATTTGAATTTTTGTGTCTCCAGACATCTCAAGACATGTCTTGAAGTATGTGGATAGACTATGAAGCCAAGAATCGATAGTCTCGTCATTCATTTGGCCCGAAAATTTGGGAAATTGGAAGCATGTATTGAGTTGCATGGGTGTTGGAGCTCGACATTGCTGCATACAAAGTAATTCATGTAGATCCAGAGATAAATATTAAATTGGTGCAGATATATTGGATGTAGATTCCTCTGTGGATGGATCCTTCTGTGGTGGCATGATTTTCATCCACTATTGGGTGCACTCTGAAGCTAGGCACATGGACAATTATGAAGGGGGCACACTAGAAATTTTGAAGAGGGTGCACTGGAAATTGTGAAGAGGGGGCGTTGAATAGGGTACCCTAAAGACCCTGGGAAAGGAGTATGGATCACCTACGAAGAGGGTGTTGTGAGAAAAATCCATGAGAAGGGCATACTACAGCTCTGAGCATCGTTGTGAGTTCGAAAAATATGCTACCAAAAAAAAAATTGTTTGAAACCAGTGGATGTCCTTCTGTCTAATTCTTGATCGCGAGCAAAAGTATGTCGATAAACATGCTCTCATACCATTTGATCTGCAATGCAGATATGAAAAACACATACATCAATGTAATGTGCAACATCAAACAAAATAACAGGTAATGCTTAACAACAAAAAATGCAGAGACAAAGAGATACAAATGCAACACAAGTTAGAATAGAAAGGACTATCAATCTATTCAAGAAGAGAGGGGTGCCCTTTATTAGGTTGGGTGAATTTTTTCTCTGTATTTATTTTTGGCTAGATTGGAAGTTGTTGCTTTATTTTGAAGTTCTCTACTCAATAGGACTAACAAGAGTTGTTTCCAACACAATTGACTAACACAAATTGACATAGTATCTCTTTATTAAGAAGCACCATGCTCAACTAGACTGGTGAGGGTTGTTTACCATCTAACTATATGATGCAACTGATTTACTTAATATTTATTAAAAAGAATCCTACTCAACAAGATTGGCAAGGGAAACTTACTATAGAAATTACTAATAGTCTGTTAAACATTCTCATGCCGGTGGCGAAGGAAGGGGTGTGCCCTTCCTGGTGGCCCAAGAAGGCATGAGAAAGGTTGTCTTGAGAATTATTGTAATAGAGATTTTCTTTGCTGGAGGTTTCCCCCTCAAAGAGGCAAGTGAACTTGGATTTCTATTAATAAAGGTATCATTTTTGGTGTTGTGAATATCTATATTTTGTTGTTTCGTTTGTATTTTCTACAGTATTTATGCTTTTTCATAATTATAATACATCTGGTACCTTACAAGTGGTATCAAATCTCTTTCCTTTGCAGAAATCGTGGGTAATTGTTTTTTTCAAGGTAGAGACATGTATTGTTGATGTCTTTAAAGCACAAAGATTTGTCATTCACCGGGTAAAATTGTGGTTGGGTAAGACTACACGCAGGAAATATAGGAATTTTCATGAGGTTACTCGAAAAAAATGTTTCACCTTATTGGAAACCTATATAATTGTTGGCCCTTGACCAAGTTTTGGGAGATCCTTGGTCAAGTTGACCTATTTTGGGACTTCTACAACCTGTCAAAGACGGAGCGCAAGATGAAGCAGATATCGCGGTATCTCGGCCCCTTTTTGGGTCCTTTTTGGGATTTGGGAATATGTAACGGGAATGGGATGTTGGCCCATGGGTTTTCCCATGTTTAGGCCTATTTTGTATGTATAAATAGAAGGCTAGGCAATGTAAGAAGTAGTTGAATAGTGCGTAAGTGTTGTGCAAGTTGGCTAAGTGCTAAGAGTGGGATATGTGTGATCAAGAAGTGTAAGGCTTCATGCGTACTATGTGGGACTTGCAAAGCCAAGTGCAAGTCATTGTAAGAGACTGTGGAGGGCTTTGTGTTGTAACACAAGGAAGAAGGATCTAGCAAGTTGCACGGATATTTTGTCCTATGCGGAGTAATATTTTGAGGCTCTGTGCATGTAACCCATTGAAGAACCTAATAAAGAAGAAGAGTTGGTGGACATAGCCCTAGGGTGGGGGTGAACCACGTAAATACTGTGTTATTATGATTTGTGCGATGTTCTGATGTGTTTATGTGTTATGTGATAAGTAATTTGATATAGATAGATAGATGTGTTTAGTCCTTGTGCTTATGATGAATCTGTATGCTAGATATAACATCTATGGCCTTTCTTAGTGCTAGAATATGCTAGATCTGATCCAATTCCTTTTCTAAGTGCTTATATACATTAAATCAGGGTGAATATTGTGATGCTCTGTTTTCTCTGGGGAGTAGATATTGGTTAGATAATGATGAAATAGCGGTGCTAAGTGCTCTATTAAGGGTTATAATCACATATATGTGTCCCAGATAAGGTTGCAGACACCTGATTCTTACAACCACCCCTGCCTCTACCTCGGGTAAGACTTCATCTACTTCGCAGGTGTTGCCGAAAGGATCGATAGTTAGGGTTTTGTTGGTGCATTGTTGTAGCATTGAACCCTGGGTCTACCCCTCTACCAACAAATGGTTCTATTTCTGGGACCTGAAGCTGTGATTGTTGGGAACTGAGGAAGAAGAAGCTTTGTGCAAAGATCTGACCTGAAATTGTGAAACCTTTGTGCGTAGATATATTGCTCTAGTGCGCAGTACTCTACTAGTTTGACAAGCTCTGTGTTAAGGAAAAGAAGTCTGATCTGAAGAAAATATGTAAGATATGGAAGCTTTGTGCCCTCAGAAAGGTAAGAGTGAGAATTCTTGATTAAAAGAGGTAAGATCTGAAATCTTTGTGCTCTGATAGAGGTAAGAATAGTAAAAATTTCTAGATCTGAAAGCTTTGTGCTCTGATAGATGTAAGAATAGTAAAAAGTTCTAGATCTGAAAGCTTTGTGCTCTGTAGAAGTAAGATTAGTGGAAGTTTTTGTTTCAAAAGTATGAATCTAGGTATATTTGATAGATTATGTCCTAGATTGAAAACTAGGGTATTAATAGATGAAAGAAGATTTGATATGAGTAGATCTGATAAGAATAGTAAAAAATATGTTATACCTATGCATAGAAAGGATATTTGGACTAATAAGTGTATGCAGGATCCTAGAAAGAATTTTTTGCAGGTTAGCTACCATGATCCTAGTGCGCAGTACAAGAAAGGTTGGGGATCATTTAAACGAAAGAGAGGATTAACCCTTTGTTACAGTTGCAGAAAACCCAAGCATCTTGCTAAGGAATACCCTGGGAGATGACCTAGTTGTCTTTGTTGTAAAGCTATGGACCATGAAGTATTGGATTGTCCTAGAATGATTGCTAAGATTGAATGAATGAACATAAGACAAGAAACCCTAAGGAAGATCCAGAAACTAAGATTATGACAAAATCCCAGAAAGAATCAAAGACTATATTACTACAAATAAAATAAACCCTGAATGACCACTGACATGTCAACTTATCAGAGATATTCACAGAAAAAGAATGCCTTGAAGAAAGAATAGGAGACTTCGTCATTAACTATGTTCTAGATGAGGAAACATAGGTGAATATCATGACAGAGAGAACATGGGAAGCTATAGGGAAGCCTGCTATGATTCCTTCATTAGGAGGAATAGGACTATTCAAAGGAAAGTTGATAAACCAACGTGGAAATCTCACCCAGATACCTATGAATGCCAATGAAACTTCGACAAATGAAGATTTTGAGATTGTTAAATTCAATGAGAACAGTGCCCCGTTTACCATGCTACTATGAAAACCTTGGATTGAAAGAGATTGGGCCAGAAGGAAAGAAGATCAGGAATTTTTAGAATAGATGAAGCAAGAGTTAAAAGAATTCATGACTAGATGGATCGCACACTTTATCGAAGAACAGAAGAATAGATCAAAGCCATTTAACACCAAAGACCTGGACGTCGAATTTGCAAGAAAACTAGAAGAACCACTGAAGATTGAAGTACCTATTCCAGATGAAGAAGGGTTACCCTTGAATCTTAGGAAAGATTCGCAACAGCGCGAACTAACTATGCCAAAAGAAGTTAAGGATAAGAATGGAAAAAGGCACATCGAGACGAAGCTCACTGAGAAGAAGGATAGAAAGCTAGGTAAGAAGCGAGCTAAGATCAACAAGTTGCAGAAGGTTCCAGAGGAAACCTCGTAGAAGAAAAATTTGAAAAATTGGAGCTTCGTCCAGATATCAGAACAGAGATGCATGGCACTTCACCATAGCAAAGAAATATAGTCGTTGGGGCCATTATAACCGTTAGATCAATGCTCCGAACAGATAGAAATCCATTTAAGGGCAGCCAGCTCGCCATCCGACTATTGGGACCACGCCATAATGGACAGAACAGAGTTAATGAAGGCTCCATACCCATTGCAAGCGACCTATTGTCGAGTTACCTATTTATCCCATCGTGCCATGCATCGAGAACACTTTGGCCAATTGAGAATTTGATCCTGCAGACTAAGTCAATTTTATACAGTGATCATCATGCTCTTTTTCTCTATCTCATTACTGTGTCTGAGTTACCCCCGAACCCAATATTGTTAACCCTGAGTGTGTATGTCAGACGAGTTGAGCGTTGTAGAGAAATTTGTTCAAGAATTTTTGATTGACCTCATGACTGAAAGAGTCATGTCGATGTCTACAGGTATACAATCATCGTCGATGAGAGGACTGCTAGCCTCTCTGTCCACTACTCGTGGAGCTGAACCATCCCGGCCATCTGATGAAAATCGAACCAAGCAAAGGGATGATCTATCGAATGCTAAATTAATCCTCACCATCTTACCCACCTATCTACCACCTCTGAGTGATGCAATAAATCGAGACAGCGTACCTATAGATTTTGTGTATGCTTTGGTCACTGCGTACCTCCCGAAGGGGATCCGCATAGTTCGAGCAGACCAAGATAAAATTGTGGCATTGAAGTTTAGTAACTTCAACCTTGGAGATCACAAATTTTACAACATGCTCGCCCCACATAAGTACCTGACCCGGACTAAGGGAAAGAATTTGAAGATAATCCCCCAATCGTGGACCCATAACCTCTTGCAGTCCACCCTACTCAATGTCATGAAGATTCCTCACTTCGGACGACACCAGGAGGTGAATGCATGTGTCAAATTGGTGTTGTCTTGTTACCATGGAGATTATTTGTGGCTAAACCACTGTATAACAGTTGAGCCAACGTTGATCAATCGGATCACAGAGTTAAGTATGCAAGGACCTGATCCACAAGAGTTTTACCCTAGGAAAACCATGGATCACGCTCTAGCACAACAGATCAAGGAAACTTATGGTGATGTCGAGAAGGGAATGTGAGGCTACAAGGTATCCTCTATATAGAGTGGCGCAGTGCACCTTGCATGTCAATTGATTGCAGGGAAGTTAGTACGAAATAACCAACCTACCCAAGTCACCTTTTTTGTAGTCGACCTCGTAGGGAAGTGCACAGAAGGACTTCAGATGAACTGGGCGAAGTACCAGGTGAACCAACTAGAACTCGACTACAAAGAAGCCCAGGATCAAGGGTACAAATTTCATTTCAGCTGGCTATTGATCCTAATCACTTTTATTTCCTGGGAGATGCTGGAAGGTACGACCTTCCCGGACCTCGAGCCTTTCAAGCCATTGGCCGCAAAGTTCAGTACATTGTGGTACTCAAGCGATATGAATAAATAGTGGCAATCCAATGATGTTTTTCATACCTATTACAACCAGCTTAATAAATCCATCCAGTGCGAGCCTCGCATCACTCTGAACATTCTACACCGGTTCAGGCCCTTGATGAAGTTCGGCGCAGACCAACATTTTATTTACATCATAGTGTGTGCTGACGAACACAAGCAACAGCTCCAATCCCACTATAAAATAACGGAGGAGGACTTGGAGGAGATCACTAAGGACTGGTCAATGAACCTCCTCAATCTAGCAGACCCTGTAGATATATCTGACATCGACAACCCAGAAACTATGCAGGATACACCCAGACCTAGAAAGACAAAGAAGATTGAAGAGGTTCAGGATTTACATCATAGTGTGTGCTGACGAACACAAGCAACAGCTCCAATCCCACTATAAAATAACGGAGGAGGACTTGGAGGAGATCACTAAGGACTGGTCAATGAACCTCCTCAATCTAGCAGACCCTGTAGATATATCTGACATCGACAACCCAGAAACTATGCAGGATACACCCAGACCTAGAAAGACAAAGAAGATTGAAGAGGTTCAGGATTTAGACAGTGCATCCGTGAATACTGCTTCCATATCACCAGAGCAAGGAGGTGATGGTGAAGATTTGAATGAAAAAGAGGTCAAAAAATAGCAGGGTGATGAGGCTGATCCTCTAAAGAAGAGGAAAGGTCCGCCTCTGAAACCTTCCTCTCGGAAGAAATTGAAGGCCACCATGACCAATATGAAAACCGTCCTCACCTCTGATGACTCTGACTTCCTTGTAGCAGCCCTGAACGATGCTTCACTGGAAATAGCAGAGAAACAAGAAGAAAAGCAAGAGGATTTGTATGATAAAATTGAGACTAACCTCCAAGGGGTACAACAAGCCCTACAGTCCAGCTGTCCAGTCCCCACTGCGTCGGGAGAGCCAGAATTGGGAGATGAGCTAGCTCAACTCCACCGCCTAGCTGATACGGTCGAAGCTTGTCTTCGACGAGCACAAGAAGAAACAACGCAAGCCACCCAGGCTTTGGCACAAGTACAGGAAGTCCTTGTAGAGCAACACAGTGTCGCAGAATGGGAAAATCTTTCTCTCCAAGCGAATTTTGATGAAGAAAAATCCCAACTATAGCATGAATAGAACAGTTGCTCACGGAGCAACTAGAAGTAAAGGAAATGGTCAACAGAGCACTTCTCTCTGAGACAATCATAGAAGTAAAGGCCAAAGAGTGAGTTCCACATCACGTAGCACAACTTGAAGAAGTGATCCAACAGCTACAACAATGCATAGCAGATTTGGAGCTACACGTAGTACCCGAGACCCCACAAGATGTAAGGGACCAAAAAGAAGAAACTGTCAGGAGCGTAGTTGAACGACTCAAGGATATTACCCTGGAATGTAAGAATCTCACTGATCATAGTGCCCTGACATATGAATGACTCGCTGAGATTCTAGAATTAAGAGCACTGGAGTCACAGCTCCAAGAGGCGAAGTACCAAGCCAAAAAATATACAGGCGCAGTTCAAGTCCCTGTCAGCTGTGGAAAGAATGAAGCACTCCCAAGAGAAATGCACTACACAGCAGCAAATCCATACTATCTAGAGTAGAGTTATGGAGGTAACTCAGAAACTCCAACCTGTGCAAGATAAGGCCTATCAGTTGTTTACAAAGGTAGAAGGCCAAGGAGCAGATTTAGAGTAGGTTGTCACTACAACAGAACAGCTTCTAGAGGGACCTATAAATTATGCAATCATCCATGAGTTCACTGAAAAGGAGGTTGTAGCATAGAATCAAGTCGAAGCAGCTCAAGGTAAGATCGAGGCATTCAAAGCAGAACTAGTCAGACTAGAGTGACTCGGGACGATTCACAGGTGACTCTTGGGGGCCTGTTGGCCCTTGACCAAGTTTTGGGAGATCCTTGGTCAAGTTGACCTATTTTGGGACTTTGACAGCCTGTCAAAGATAGAGAGCAAGACAAAGCAGACATCATGGGATCTTGGTCCATTTTTGGGTCCTTTTTGGGATTTGGGAATATGTAACGGGAATGGGATTTTGGCCCATGGGTTTACCCATGTTTAGGTCTATTTTGTATGTATAAATAGAAGGCTAGGCAATGTAAGAAGTAGTTGAATAGTTTGCAAGTGTTGTGCAAGTTGGCTAAGTGCTAAGAGTGGGATCTGTGTGATCAAGAAGTGTAAGGCTTCGTTCATACTGTGTGGGACTTGCAAAGCCAAGTGCAAGTCATTGTAAGAGACTGTGGAGGGCTTTATGATGTAATGCAAAGAAGAAGGATCTAGCAAGATGCGCAGATATTTTGTCCTATGCAGAGTAAGGTTTTGAGTATCTGTGCATGTAACCCATTGAAGAAGCTAATAAAGAAGAAGAGTTGGTGGACGTAGCCCTAGGGTGGGGGTGAACCATGTAAATATTGTGTTATTCTACTTTCTACGATGTTCTGATGTGTTTATGTGTTATGTGTTAAGTGATTTAATATAGATAGATACATATGTTTATGCCTTGTGCTTATGATGAATCTGGATGTTAAATCTAACATCTGTGACCTTGCTTAGTGCTTGAATCTACTAGATTTGATCTAATTCCTTTACTAAGTGCTTATATACATTAGATCAAGGTGAATGTTGCAATGCTATGTTTTCTCTGCAGAGTAGATATTGGTTAGATAATGATGAACTAATGGTGCTAAGTGCTCTATTAAGGGTTATAATCATAGATCTATGTCCCAACTAAGGTTGCAGACATTTGAGTCCTGCAACCACCCCTGCCTCTACCTCGGGTGAGACTTCATCCACTTCACAGGTGTTGTCGAAAGGGCTAATAGTTAGGGTTTTATTGGTGCATTATTGTAGCATTGAACCCTGGGTCTTCCCCTGTGCCAACAATAACCGTTGTCGGTACCCCTTTGATTAGTACTGCATCAGACAAGATCTGTACATGGCTATCACTCCCACGTATCATCAAGTATATTAGGAATCCCCTAGGTCTCCTGAAACTAGCCATAGATCATCTGATCGACTGCCTGACTACTATAGTGACACCATGAACAACACTCGGGAAGATACTCTCTATTACTTGGGTAATCCTTTAGTACAGCTAAGGGTACAGTCGAGGCTCCTTAATTGGTGCCCTAAGATATTGGGACGAGAACTATTTTTTCACCCTACATGTATATTATAGAGATATAACACAAGGAAAACCCTTGTATGTAAGAACCCTCAAAACCCTAACCCTTGGGAAAGGAATAGAATAGAAAAGGAACAAAAGAGATCTATTGTCGCACAACCTTGCCTCCTGCAGTCTCGTTGCGAAATTATTACAAAAATTTTCCTGTTAACAATTTGGGAAATTCGTCACTGCAATATTTTTCAGGCCGCAGTATAAATTTGGAACAACAAAAATATGAGTATAGTGGTCCTGTAAACACCTTTATTCAGACCCTATCCCATTGGATTCCTCTCTTCTCCCTGATTGTCATGGTACTTATCATTTTTTAGCCTTTTTTACTATGGACCTGACACCATTCTCAACACTCGTATTTGGGCTTTATCCCATTGGTTCTTGTTTTCACCCTGATCATCATGGTACCTATCACTTGTAAGCCTTTTTTTCCTGTGGTCCCACCCACCCTTCCTGACTCCCTTATTTAACACCTATCCCATTGGCTTTCCCTTGTCGCCTTGGTCATAGTGGTGTATATCACTTATCTACTTTTTTTCAGTGGACCCACTCCCCATCCTAGGCACCCCAACTTTCCAAATGGACACCACTCACACCCACGAATTATAGGCCAAAATCAAACAAAACAAGGACACCATCCAACAAATGTCTTCCAAGTTTGACCGCTTCGAGAACTAATTCAAGAATGGATTTTCCAAAGTTGATGGTCAATTTGACAAATTAGAGGGAAAATTTGACATCATCAATGCCACTCTCAACTAGTTGTTGAACCAATCCCATGGCCCCCCCTTCCTTGAAAAATCCTCCCAAGTATATGGTGTTGACTCCTCCCATACTATGGCCTTTTAGTACAACTACTTTCATCGTGACCCCCGTCTTCCCCAATTTGAGGTCAATAAATTTGATGGTTCTAATCCCACCAACTAGGTCACCCAAATGGAGCATTATTTTTCTTTTAATGGAATTATTGATAAGTTGGCCAAACTTCATTATGGTGTTCTCTATCTAGATCATGAATGCTAGAAATGGTGGAAATGGAATAAAAATGCACGCCAGGGGTATGTTTCTTGGACCTAGTTTGTTGTGGAGCTTTATGAATTCTTTGAAATCGACACCCACCATTTAGGTTGTTTGACCAAGTTGAAATAGTATGACATATGTAAGACTTTATAATCACCTTTGAGCACTTATCTTTCAGAATGGAGGGCATGATAGATTCCTTCTTCAGGGAATGGTTTATCAATGGCCTAAAGGATGAAATCCATGCCCAGGTCCTCACAGGTCTCCCCTAAACTTGGTTGGAAGCTACTAAAAATTCCAAAGAGACATAATAGGTTGTCTTTTCCCATAACCGAAAACCCTCTTTTATTGCTCTCCCTCGACCTACCAATCATTCCCCTCATGCCACCCCTCCCAAGATCCAGGGTAAGGGTATTTTCTATAATTGTGATGAAAAATATTTTCCCGAGCACAAGTGTAAGGAACATAATCTTTTTATGGCCATTTCTAAGGTTTTTGTTGATGAGGAGGTTGAAGCTTCCCTCGTTGAAGAGCTATGCCCAATAGATGATCCTACTCCACCCACTAATCCACTAGAAGTTGAATTGTTGATCGTTTTGCATGCCCTCACTAGCTTCTCATCTCCCCAAACCCTCGAGATAATTGGCTACATTAAGCATAGGAAAGTCATAATCCTATTTTACAGTAGAAACACCCATAATTTTATTCATCATCACATTTCCTAGGAAATCAATTTCTATATATGTGTCTTCGAAAATTTTCAAATCATGATTATCAATGGCGGTTCCATGAAATGTGGTGGGCGTTGTGAAAATGTGCACCTACAGATTGGTTAGTACAACCTGAAATCTCATATGTTTTCTATAAACATGGGTAGTTGTGAGATTGTGCTTGGTGTTGAATGGTTACGCACTCTTGGACCCATCATCATTGACTTTAAGGACCTCACCATGCAATTCCAACAGGAGGGAAAATAATATAAATTCCAAGGCATCACAGCAGGCTCACCTGAGATCATCATCTCCCACCGAATGGAAACGCTACTCAAAAAAGGTCATTCTGGCATTATTTCCCAACTCCATTCCATTCACATCATTGAGACAACTTCAGTGCACCATGACCTCCATTCTATACTCTCCAGGAACCAAGTTATTTTTAACACTCCCCATGGACTTCCCCCTTCCCACAGTTCCAATGATCATTCCATTCCTCTAGTACCAGGCAATCTTCCTCCTAATGTTCACCCTTATTGTCATCCCTTTTCCCAAAAAAATGAAATGGAGAACATTATTCAAGAATTTCTCATAGTTGGTGTTATTCATCTTAGTACGAGCCCCTACTCTTCTCCGGCAGTCATGGTACTCAAGAAACAAGGAACTTGGCACATGTGTCATGATTTTTTAGCCCTCAACAAACTCACAATTAAAGACAAATTTCCCATTCCTGTCATTGTGACCTTTTGGATGAATTGAGTGGTGCTCAATACTTTACAAAACTTGATCGTTGTTCTGGCTACCACCAGATAAGTATGAAAGAGGAAGACATCCCCAAGACTTCTTTTCGAACTCATGAGGGTCACTATGAGTTCTTGGGCATGCCCTTTGGCCTATGTAATGCCCCCTCCACTTTTCAAAGTCTCATGAACCATGTCTTCCATCCTTTCCTCCATCATTTTGTCTTAGTTTTCTTTGATGATATTCTCATGTATCAAGCTCTCCATCTCTTGTGGATCAAGTTCATCCATGTGGATCAAGTTCTCCATCTCTTGTCTAAGCACAAAATTTTTCTGAAACAATATAAATGTGCTTTTGGCACCTCTCAAGTTAAGTACTTGGGTTATATTTTAGGAAAGGATCGTGTATGGGTGGATCCTAAGAAAATTAAATCTATGAAGGATTGGCCTCTCTCTAAAACTCTTAAAATCTTGTGTGGATTCTTGGGCCTAATGAGATATTATTGCAAGTTTGTTCATAATTATGGAAAAATTGCAGCTCCTCTCACTTCTCTCCTCAAAAATAATGCATTTAGTTGGACTCCAGCAGTTGATTAGTCCTTCCAAGCCTTGAAATATGCTATGTGCACTAATCTTGTCCTGGAATGATCCGACTTCACCCAGACATTTGTCTTCGAATGTTATGCATCATGGAAAAGCATTGGGGTAGTCCTCATGCAAGATAGTAGACCTTTGGATTTCACTAGAAAACAACTCTCAGAGCGACATTTGGGCCAATCCACCTATGAAAAGGAAATGTTGGATATTCTGCATGCAGTGGATCTCTAGAATCTTTATCTCTTGAGGCAATGCTTCCAAATTAAAATTGATCATTGTAGACTCAATTATTTTCTAGAGCAAAGAATTTCCTCCCTGGAGCAACAAAAATGGGTGACCAAGTTGTTTGGCTATGATTATGAGATCATCTACAAGAATGGAAAATAAAATGTAGTTGTTTATGCTCTTTCAAGGAAATATGAAGAAGAAGGGTCCCTTTTTTCCCTCTCATTCATTGTCGCAAAATAGCTTCAAGTCATTCGCCAGGAATGGATGCAAGACCCCAAACTTTTTATCCTAATCCAACAATTGCAACAAGATCCTCAAGCTTCTCTAGGTTACTCTTGGCACAATGCAGAACTTCTCTATAAAGGCTGCTTGTATTTAAGAAAATAGTCGAACCGTAAACCCACAGTCCTCTCTGAGTTGCATGCTTCCCACGCAATTGGGCATTCTAGGTTTACCAAAACCTATGAATGGGTCAAACATTCTTTTTTTGGGGACAATATGAAACAGAACATATGTGCCTTTATGGTTGAATGTGATACATGTCAACGCAATAAGGGTAAAATAGTCAAAGCTCCAAGAACACTCCAACCTCTCTCGATATCACCTATTATATGAAGGGATATTTCTATGGATTTCATTGTTGGATTACCTAAATCAAGAAATAAGTTAGTCATCATGGTGGTAGTAGATCGTCTTTTCAAATATGCTCATTTATGTTCTCTTCAACACTCGTTCACCGCATCCATAGTGGCTCATTTTTTATGGAGAATATATTCAAACTCCATGGCATACCTCATTATATTGTCTCTAACCGAGATCCAAATTTCACCAATAATTTTTGGAAACAATTGTTCTGACTCTAGGGAACCCAATTGCATCTCAACATCGCCTATCACCCCCAAATTCATGGGAAAACAAAATTTGTCAACAAGTGTTTGGAAACATATTTGTGGTGTTTTGCATATAACAAACAAACCCAATGGGCTCAATGGTTACCCCTAGTTGAATGGTGGTACAACACATATTACCATACTACCACTCACATGACTCCTTTTGTAGTAGTCTACAGGAAAAATCTATTGTTGGTTCTCTCATACATGCCAGGTGTCTCCAAGATTGGGGAGGTGGACAATAATCTTACGGTTTGAGCAACCATTATTTGTACCCTCAAAGAAAATTTAACCCTAGCTCAGAATCATATGAAACAACAAGAAAATGTCGTTCTGAACATCAATTCACTAAAGGGGACCAATTGTTTCTTTATCTGCAACCTTGTAATCAAAATTCACTCAAAGATGAACATTGTCAGAAACATGCCCCAAAATTTTATGGTCCTTGTACAATTCTCAAGCAAGTAGGGCCCATGGCCTACCAGTT